>JBBPBX010033148.1:20845-33435 GCA_038048925.1 Garcialebias charrua | reverse complement strand
TTCAGATGAAAACTCTGACGTTCATCCTCTCATCCAGATCCTTGATGTAGATCCTCCAACTCCTTATCATGTCCCATCCTGATCCGGTCCAACAGAACGGTTCTGGAGGTTTTATGTCTTTGGACTTATTCTCTTCATAACAACCAGTAAAGGTGATCTGTTTAAGAGTTAGGCTGTTCTGTCTAACGTGTCACAGTTTGGTTTCATTTATGTGCATATTTTTAGTAAAATAAAAAATAAAAAAAGTTCAATTTCACATTAATCAAAACCTATTTTATTTTTAGACATAACTTTAAATAAAAAATATCTTAATTATATTATTTAAAACTTTCATCTACTTAGTAAGAATCTATGATGTAATAAAATACAAACATCTGTAAGGCATTTTAAAAGTTACTTACTCAGCTACAGACTGAAAATAAACACCCTCCCCCTGTTCTCTGGAAAAGGCGGGTATCACCATGGTAACCAGCACCTCAGGCCCCACCCATACTCTGGATTGTTTTAAAACCTCATTTTCTGCTGCAGATGAACTTCTTCATCCAGAGTTTGCAGTAATAAATAGGAATGTGTAGATTTTTAAAAGCTCTGTTTTTAGTTTATTTATTTATTTTTTGATAGGATATAGTTTAATAAGAAAAAATAAACGGTGATGTTGCTTGTTTCATTCTCCTCTTGCCCCAAAATAACAAACGACAATGAAGTCATGTTTACGTTTTATTTTTCTCGAAACACAGTTGAGTCAGGTCTTCTGGACGGATTCTTCTTTGTTGAAACGTTTCTTCTCAGCTTGCAGCTTCTCATACTGAAGAAGTCATTTGGATAAAATACGAAACATTTCAACAAGAAGAATCCATCCAGAGTCCATCAGAAGGATGTTTAAAGTCCAGATGTTCTAACTCTGAGTCCATCAGGATGTTTAAAGTCCAGATGTTCTAACTCTGAGTCCATCAGGATGTTTAAAGTCCAGATGTTCTAACTCTGAGTCCATCAGGATGTTTAAAGTCCAGATGTTCTAACTCTGAGTCCATCAGGATGTTTAAAGTCCAGATGTTCTAACTCTGAGTCCATCAGGATGTTTAAAGTCCAGATGTTCTAACTCTGAGTCCATCAGGATGTTTAAAGTCCAGATGTTCTAACTCTGAGTCCATCAGGATGTTTAAAGTCCAGATGTTCTAACTCTGAGTCCATCAGGATGTTTAAAGTCCAGATGTTCTAACTCTGAGTCCATCAGGATGTTTAAAGTCCAGATGTTCTAACTCTGAATCCATCAGGATGTTTAAAGTCCAGATGTTCTAACTCTGAGTTCATCAGGATGTTTAAAGTCCAGATGTTCTAACTCTGAGACCATCAGGATGTTTAAAGTCCAGATGTTCTAACTCTGAGTCCATCAGGGTGTTTAAAGTCCAGATGTTCTAACTCTGAGTCCATCAGGATGTTTAAAGTCCAGATGTTCTAACTTTGAGTCCATCAGGACGTTTAAAGTCCAGATGTTCTAACTCGTGAGTCCATCAGGATGTTTAAAGTCCAGATGTTCTAACTTTGAGTCCATCAGGACGTTTAAAGTCCAGATGTTCTAACTCGTGAGTCCATCAGAATGTTTAAAGTCCAGATGTTCTAACTCTTGAGCCCATCAGGATGTTTAAAGTCCAGATGTTCTAACTCGTGAGTCCTTCAGAAGGACGTTTAAATTCCAGATGTTCAAACTCTTGAGTCCTTCAGAAGGACGTTCAAAGTCCAGATGTTCTAACTCTTGAGTCCATCAGGGTGTTTAAAGTCCCGATGTTCTAACTCGTGAGTCCTTCAGAAGGATGCTTAAAGTCCAGATGTTCTGATGGAAGTGAAGCTGGTTTACAGGAGGTCTTTGTTTCCATGACTCAGCACATTTTTATTCAGTTTAATCCATGAAAATGTTCTTACTAAACGTTTTCAGTCTGGACAGCGTCAGAAGAACCGGAGTGTTCTGGTTCTCCGTCTTTGACGAGAAGCTGCAGCAAATCAGTTCAAACGTGTCTGCTCCTTTCAAATTAAGAGCTTGTAGCTCATGATCTTTAAATACCTGTCGTCTGTTTCGTGTTTACGGATCCTCAGAAACACCAGAACTGACCCGGAGGTTCTGGATCGGTCAAATGTTCTGCTCATTCCACAAACAGGACGATCTTGTTCAGCTCGTTTACATGTAAACAAACAAACAAGCTGTTTTTAATACATCCACCATCTTTTCTTAGAATATCTGGTCAGCGAGTTGTTGTGTCTTTGATTAAATAAACAACTAGAATAAACAAAGATTTAAATACGTTGACGGAACAAACAAATATAATGTTTAATTACAATAAAACCGACAAATACTTCAGTCTGATGCTGGTTGGACCAAAACGGAGGAGGCTACAGGACAAAAACGTAAATAATAAAAATAAATAAACAAAAACAATCAACATGAGGTGTAGATCATTGTTTATTATAAACAAACAAACAATTAAACTAAGAGTAACTAGAGTGGTAAAAAAAACTAGCTAAATAAACTTTGGTGTAGGTAAATAAAAGCTGAACACAAATTAGGACTAATTTCTAATCAAGAAGACTAATCAGAAACTTTACAAACAAACAAACAAACAAACAAATAACAAAACAAAGTGCCTCCATCCAGACTCAGTGAGTTTCAACAGATTTTAAAAAGTGAGAAACAAATAAAATCAATTTGTTTTAATTCAAGGGATAAAATTAACAAGAGTGACAATGAAAGCATCTTACCTGCTGCTGCTTTGAATGAATGAATGAGTGAATGAATGAATGAATGTGTGAATGGATGAATGAATGAATGAGTTAATGAATGAATGAGTTAATGAATGGATGAGTTAAATGAATGAGTGAGTGAATGAATGAGTGAATGAATGAATGAATGAATTAATGAGTTAATGAATGGATGAGTTAATAAATGAATGAATAAATGAATGAATGAATGAGTTAATGAGTGAATGAATGAATACTTTAGTCACCCCTGAGGGAAAACATTTGTCCTGAGTTTTTCTAAATCTGCAAAGATGAAAGAAAAATAACAGGTGAAAAGTACAGGTAGTATTCTGTATTAATATGTAGTACTGTTGGTAATGTGTAGCATTATGTAGTCATATGTAGTATTGTTAGTATTATGTGGTATGGTATATTGTGGAGTACTGTGTGGTATTGTGAAGTGTACTGATGGTATGGTGTAGTATTATGTATTATCATGTAGTATTATGTATTAATATTATTGTGTAGCATTGTTTAGTATTGTGTATTATGTAGTATTGTGTTGTATTGTGTAGTATTGTGTAGTATCATGTACTATTGTGTAGTATTATGTAGCATTGTGTATTATTGTGTAGTATTATGTATTAATATGTAGTATTGTGTTGTATTGTGTAGTATTATGTAGTATTATGTAGTATTGTGTAGTATTATGTAGTATTGTGTTGTATTGTGTAGTATTGTGTAGTATTATGTAGTATTGTGTTGTATTGTGTAGTATTGTGTAGTATTGTGTTGTATTGTGTAGTATTATGTAGTATTGTGTAGTATTATGTAGTATTGTGTAGTATTATGTGGTATTGTGTAGTATTATGTACTATTGTGTAGTATTATATAGTATTGTGTATTATTGTCTATTATCTAGCTACTTAAAAGATAGGAAACAATTTTTACAAATAAATAATGTAAGATCTGACCTCTGTAATATCACATGTGGAGTTCCCCAAGGCTCTGTACTTGGACCAAAGCTTTTTATTTTATATGTGAATGACTTGGTAAATGTGTCAGGACTCCTTAAATGTGTACTTTTTGCTGATGATACCACTTTTTTCTGTTTAGGTGAAGATATAGAACAAATGTTGGAATTGATAAAGACAGAATTTGTCAAGATACAAACTTGGTTTAAAATAAATAAATTATCATTAAATCTAGAAAAAACTAATTACATGATATTCGGTAATAAAAAGAAAACTGTTGATGTTCCACTCAAAATTGAGGATGTTGAGATTTGTAGAGTGAGTGAGGTGAAGTTTTTGGGTGTTATCATTGATGACAAACTGACATGGAAACAACACATAAATTCTGTAAGAATAAAAATAGCTAAATCGATTGCAGTACTGTACAAAGTCAGAGACCTATTGAATGATAAAGCTCTGTATTTGTTGTATAACACAATCATTGTTCCACACTTAATCTATTGTATTGATGTTTGGGGGAAAGCGTGTAAAACAATCACAAAGCCTATTTTTGTATTACAGAAAAGAGCTGTAAGAATTATCACTAGAAAACATTACCGTCATCCATCAAGTACATTATTTTATCAACTGAAGTTATTGAAGTTCCATGATTTGGTAGACTATAATATTTTATCAGTTATGTATAGGGCTCAAAATAATGCATTACCTTTAAATATCCAAATGCATTTTGTTAAAAGACAAAGTTGTTATAATCTTAAGGGGACAGAGATGTTTGTAAAACCACAATTCAGAACTAGTTTGAAGGGACGTTCTACCTCAATCCAGGGAATTAGATTATGGAATGGCTTGGAGAATGTAGTTAAAAATGCCAAGTCAATGTTTACATTTAAGAAAATGATCAAAAGAATGTGTTAAAAAATATACATGAAATAGCGTAATGTGTATTGTATTAGTTAGAAAATTAGAAAGAGTTAGTCATTTTGTACTGTTGGTTGAAGATTATTATTGTTTAATCTGATTGTTGGAAAAAGTTGGTTGAAAATTATTATTGTTTACATGGTTGATTATTATTGTTTAATCTGATTGTTGGAAAAAAGGGGCAGATATAATAAGATTTATTCTTCTTTCTGCTACCTTTCATTTTTTTATATTTCGTACATTATCATTTATGAGATTGTCTTGTATCGTTTCTTTTGTAAAAAAAAATGAACAAATTTAATAAACATAAACATTGTGTAGTATTATGTATTAATATGTAGTATTGTGTTGTATTGTGTAGTATTATGTAGTATTATGTAGTATTGTGTTGTATTATGTAGTATTATGTAGTATTGTGTAGTATTATGTAGTATTGTGTTGTATTGTGTACTATTGTGTAGTATTATGTAGTATTGTGTTGTATTATGTAGTATTTTGTAGTATTATGTAGTATTGTGTAGTTTTTTGTATTAATATGTAGTATTATGTATTAATATGTAGTATTGTGTAGTATTACTGCACACTCTTTGAATCATGTATTTCTTGAACAGAAGTGTTTTTGTTCTGAGTGCAGCTCATCAAAGGTCAGATTGACAGAAAACATGAGATGACATCACTCCACCTCTTCATCTGCTGTCCTTCACCCTCCTCCTCCTCCCACTTCAGTCTTGCTGCTCGGTGCTCCCGTCCTCCTCTGTCCTCATCTGTCCTCGTCTGTCCTCCTCTGTCCTCCTCTGTCCTCGTCTGTCCTCCTCTGTCCTCGTCTGTCCTCCTCTGTCCTCCTCTGTCCTCCTCTGTCCTCATCTGTCCTCCTCTGTCCTCCTCTGTCCTCATCTGTCCTCGTCTGTCCTCCTCTGTCCTCCTCTGTCCTCGTCTGTCCTCCTCTGTCCTCGTCTGTCCTCCTCTGTCCTCATCTGTCCTCCTCTGTCCTCATCTGTCCTCGTCTGTCCTCCTCTGTCCTCGTCTGTCCTCGTCTGTCCTCCTCTGTCCTCCTCTGTCCTCCTCTGTCCTCATCTGTCCTCGTCTGTCCTCCTCTGTCCTCGTCTGTCCTCGTCTGTCCTCCTCTGTCCTCCTCTGTCCTCCTCTGTCCTCATCTGTCCTCGTCTGTCCTCCTCTGTCCTCATCTGTCCTCGTCTGTCCTCCTCTGTCCTCCTCTGTCCTCCTCTGTCCTCATCTGTCCTCGTCTGTCCTCCTCTGTCCTCATCTGTCCTCGTCTGTCCTCCTCTGTCCTCATCTGTCCTCGTCTGTCCTCCTCTGTCCTCATCTGTCCTCGTCTGTCCTCCTCTGTCCTCCTCTGTCCTCCTCTGTCCTCCTCTGTCCTCGTCTGTCCTCCTCTGTCCTCATCTGTCCTCGTCTGTCCTCTGTCCCTCTGGAGGTTTATAAAAATAAAAGCCCGCTGCAGTTCTTAACCCTCTGACCCGCTCGTCTCTCGTCTCGTCTTCGCTTCATGAAGGAGACGAGTTTTTGGATCTGGACGATCAGTTGAAAGTCCTCCGGGTTCCATCGGCGGGCGATAATGTAACAAAGTCAAAATATTTTGTTTGCTGACGTGAAGGACCGCCTCGACCCAAAAAAAACAAACTTAAACAACAAAAACCTCAAGAATCACCGGTTTATTTTAACTGTTGATCTTAATTTGTTTAATTTGACACCGAGGCCTGTAGAGTCACTGCACGGTCTGACCTTCAGGGTGAATCAGCTGTTTAAACGTCCTCCTCTTGTGACGAGGCTCTCTAGAACAATGGACTCTAGACGACCTTTGACCCTTCCCTGATTGAAAGGCGGCCTCTCTGAGGTCATTGCTGATGTCTTTCCATCTCGGCGTTGTGTTGACCCTCACCTGTAGCTCCCGCGCTGCAGAACCTGCTGCTTCTCGTTTCCATCGAATGGATCACGACTCGCTGGAATCTGTTTTTGTCTTCTCTTCACGTCAGCAGCGGGCTTGTGTTAGTATTCTGTGTTGGACATGGTGTCAGACCTCAGGGCGGGCCTGCAGCCGGGTCCGTTTCTGAAACTGATTTCACGGGTCTGCAGACAACGTTATTGTCCAACCCGCTGTCGTCGTTCAGACGGCCGGGCTTCGGCTGCTTCGGCTGCTTGTCGCGCCTTCAGCGAGGTCAGAGCTATAAATAACTGGACACACACAGGAGCTGGATGTTGGTGCGTCAGTTTCATACACAGAACAGGCAACCTGATGATTTTTACATCTTATCATTTAAATCCTCATTTCTGTGTCGTGTTCATCACTTTCACTAAATTTAACGACTCGATGTCAAAACTTCACCTCTGGATTTATTGACTTTTATTTATTTATTTTGAAGAATTTGTTCATCAATAAAAATCTGAATAGTGATGTTTGACGTTTTGAACCTTTATTGTGAAACTTCTACGTGTTTTCTTTCTGTTTAATTGCGGATTGTAAAATAAAATGTTTTATTTCTTAGGATTCATTCAACATTTATTTAGACAGATTAGTCTCACTGAGCCTCGGGGACTCGTTTACAAGAGAGACCTGATTTTAACAAAGAGTGATGACAACAGTAGACGATCATAAAGGATGCGTACAATTTATTAAAAAAAATTAAACAAGTGAAAATAAAAAGGATAATTAAAAGGAAATGTAGTGAAAAAAAAACAGCTACTGTAGATTGTAAGGCGGTGTAGAAAACTAAAAACAGGAACATGTGACTGATGATTGAAGAAAATAAAAAGTTTTAACTTGATCAGAACCAGACGGGCGGCTTCAGTCTGTTTAGTTAGACTCGTGTTCCCTGATGAGGCTTTAAAGATAAAAACATGTACCGTTCCTGTCTGTAGGTTGCACCTACAGTGGCACACACTAGGGGTGGGCGATATGGATCAAATATTATATCGTGATGTTTCAGAGCATTCTGACGATAACAATAAATTTCGTGATATAACAAAAAAAAAAATCAGAAATCATAGTTATTTATTTGACAAAATTAACTTAACATGTTGCTTTGCAGTATTATATAAATAAAAAATAAAATAAGGGTAAATTTTACTGAAATTACTTTATTTAGTAAAGTATTCAGTCTCCAAGTAAATATTTTTTTAAATAAAAATGTTCCTTCTGTTATTTAGATTGAAAAAGTCTGCACAAAATATAGATCAACAAAATCCACCACAAAAACTAAAGTGCAGGTGCAGTTTCCCAAAACAACTAAATAAAATGAAGCTTAAGATCTGTTGAGCATAAATGTAACATGTAACAAAACATATGTTGCCTTTAAATGAGCTATAACTTCCAGAACTTGTAACAAGGTGATCAGCTGACCCTGAAGCTTGTTGGTGTTTCAGCTGTTCCTGCAGGAATGAATCATTTTTCTGATCCATTTCTCTGACTGATCTGTCTTTGATCACCTGCCTCTTGGTCCGTGGACCGACTGTGGTTGAGCTGCGCGTGTTTGTACTGACAGTTTAGAGCGGGGGAGACGCATCCCGCACCAGCAGCTCAGAGGAGTTGGGGGGAGGGGGACAGTTGAGCTGTCTGTACCTGCAGTTTAGAGCTGGATGGAGAGAAAGCTGAGGCGCGCGTTGTTTGTTTTTAGCATTTAAGCTAGCTAGTGTTGCGTGCAACTAATTAGTGTTACACCAGTATCGACAGGTGTGTGTGTGTGTGTGTGTGTGTGGGGGGGGGGCAGTTCGGTTTGGTCGTTCGGAGCGCTCTGTGGTTAAGGGAGCACTCTGACATATTACGTCATGAAATTAGCATATCATGATATCATTTTTTTGCCCGGGCAAGCTTTTTTTACCGGTATTATGTTTATGTTTATTAAATTTGTTCATTTTTTTTACAAAAGAAATACAATACAAGACAATCCCATCAACGACACGTACACAATGTAAAAAAAATGAAAGGTAGCAGAAAGAAGAATAAATCTTATTATATCTGCCCCTTTTTTCAAACAATCAGATTAAACAATAATAATCTTTCACCAGCAGTACAAAATGACTAACTCTTTCTAATTTTCTAATACTAATACATAACTAATAATTGATACAATACACATTATGCTAATTCATATATATTTTTTCAACAAATTCCTTTTGATCATTTTCTTAAATGTAAACAGTGACTTGGCATTTTTAACTACATTCTCCAAGCCATTCCATAATCTAATTCCCTGGATTGAGGTAGAACTTCAAGCTAGTTCTGAATTGTGGTTTTACAAACATCTCTGTCCCCTTAAAGTGAAACTAAACCCAGGTTGAGACGGTAACTCCTCCTTCCAAAATCTCCCTGAAAATGGGCGTGTTGAGAGACAAGGAAGGGTGGAGGTAGAGTTGTGCTTTTGTTCACGCCTCCACCTGCAACAACCTAAAACAAATTAAACCTCTAGCCAACAACATACACCAAGCAACAACAAAGAATAAACATGTAGATGTATTTATCTATTCCACCCATTCCATCCAAAACCAAAGGCCTAAAACAATGAAAATGAAAAGAAAAATAAAACCGCTTGTCAGGAGTGAAATGCAGCATTTCCATATAAGGTATGCACTTCTCATCTCTGCAGGGGATTGGCTCTGCTTGAACCACCTGTGTGACATCACACATGAGCAGACATGTCACACATGAGCGTTTGCACAAATAAGAAAATTAAGGTGTAATCCACCAGTTCAACCCATAGAACTACCGTAAACACATTTTTAGACCAAATATTGCCAATTTACACAGATATGCACAATTATGTGAGAATAAACACAGCCATAGTGCTAGATAACTTTTTAAACACATTCTAGGGAGTTTATCAGCTAAAAAATGTTAATTTTGGGTTTAGTCGCACTTTAAGATTATAACAACTTTGTCTTTTAACAAAATTCATTTGGATATTTAAAGGTAAATCGTTATTTTGAGCCCTATACATAATTGATAAAATATTATAATCAACCAAATCATGGAATTTCAATAATTTCAGTTGATAAAATAATGTACTGGATGGATGACAGTAATGTTTTCTAGTGATAATTCTTACAGCTCTTTTCTGTAATACAAAAATAGGCTTTGTGATTGTTTTATCATGAACGATATGGTATGACCCAGCCCTAGCACACACTAAATAACAACAACAAGAATCAAGACTGTGTTTTATAGATTTATCTTACTGTTCAATGCAGACAGAGTGAACCCCACACGTATTCATGTCATCTACTTCCCTCTGGTGACTGTACTGAATGACCTAACACAAACGAACAAGTCCAATTTATGTTCATTGTCAATAATTTCACTTAACTGTTTAGCATTGTTCTTTAAATGATTCTGTTCTTCTTAGCTCAGTTTGTGTTCATTATGTGTTAGTTTAGCAGAGTCACAGTGAGTGAGGGGGTACGTGTCATGAAGTCGTGTGGGGTTCACTCTGTGTGTGTCATACTCCCCCTAGACAGGTGTATTGGGCAGCTACGTGCGCACATGGGTGTGATGAAGCTAAATGCTTTTGTTGGCAGGAAGCTCGTTAGCCCGTCCCAAAAAAAATTTAAATAAAAAAAAATCCATAATTTAGCCACAACTTTTCTGCAGAGTTCAAAGCTTCTGGCTTATACACTGGACATTACGGTAAACTAAACTTACTTGGTTCAAGAGTCAGTGAGGAGCTGTGGGTGATTCTGTTGTGAACCTTTCTGCTGCCGGGGAGTCCGGTCCGGTGGCCTGAGGAGTCCATCTCTGCTGTTTGCAGATGATGTGGTCCTGTTAACTTCAATGTGCCGTGATGTCTCATGCAAATATTCATCAGCAACATATTTTACAGTCGTGATGATTTAGATAACATCCAGAAATATACATTTGCATCCATGAATTATTTTAATAATCTATTTTTTTAATTACTGGTTCTGAAAGTTGGGGTTCGGGGTTGGTAAACACAAAGTAGAGAAGATCTGCAGAAATCATAAATGTCAAAGGGCTGGGGGGCTGTGCTCACTGTGTTTCCTCTGCAGGGTTTTATGGATAGCTGACACGAGGAGAAACTGCAGAGAGGAGACATTTATGTCGGTGGGGGGACTTAATTTACCTTATCGTCAGCAGCAGATGTGCTGGGAGACTCCCTCATTCCAGGATTCAGAGATAGAGGTGCAGGCGAAGGCTTCAGAACCCCCCCAGGACCGCTCTGTCACTGTAGATCATATCGCACACACGGGCACTCAATGGTCACTCAGATTGCTGAAACCAAGCCTGAGCCCTTGAATGCCAATGGCTGCTGCACGTGTTGCTGCCAGAGATAAACAGCTCCGTCTGAGGGTTCTGATGAGCCGCTGAGAGGCCGAGCGAGCCGGTCCTGGCAGGGGGAACTCGTCCGCGGCTCACAAGCTGAACAGTAACCGCTCAGTGATTGAACCACGCAGACTCATCGTTGCTTTTCAGCTCTGGACCGAGCATTAGAATCTCTTTAGGTTAATTCATTACAAATCCTTCAGTGTGCCGAGGACTGGGCTGAAAACAGGAAGACTCCGTGTGACCCCGGTTAACGGGCACGGCGAGCTGCGTCTCTGTTCTTAGCGGGAACAACATGTAGTCATTTGTCGTCAACTTTTACAGAATTCAGCTTCCCGAGAATCCAATTGGGTCCAACGAGCGTTTCATTGTTTGTTTGTTGTCTCGTTCTGAGGTTAATGGACGACTGAACCTGGCAAAATCCAGAACAATTGGCTCAATAAATACAATAATGTCAGGAAATGTTTCTGTTTAAATAACCTTTTCTATTAAAAAACTGCTTTATTTTTGCTCCTTTCCATAAACACAAAATAAAAATATACCATCGTCCTTTTTAAATGTATAAATTTATATAATGATGCTGGTTTTTTTTGTTTTTTCCCAACATGTGCATCAGATTTTCACCTGCTGGTGAATTGATAGCTGCTAACAGGATGTGAAAGCATGGCACTTCCTGTTACATCAGCATGATGAACTGCTTGTTCGTTCACTAACAACTGATGTTTTGGTCTTTAATTGATCGTGTGAAGAAGAAAATAAAGTAAAACAAAAAGCATAGCTGCACGAGGAATGATTTTATTGTTCTGACATGACGTTTATGTAGCTAGCTGCTAGTGCTAACAGAACTAATGCTAATGAAAGTAGAGCTAACAGAACGAATGGTAATATTAGAGCTAACAAATGTAATGCTAATGATATTGAAGCTAACAAAACTAATGATAATAGTACTTTCATATACAGTAGTCCGTCAATACTTCATGGTTTGACTTTTGTGGACTCACTCTTTTGCAGGTTTTCAACGTAAGATTGTACACATTGTGTCCCGGTGGCCTGGCCCGCTCACCGATTGCAGAGGAGCCCCCTCCTTTCTCTTTCTGAGGCTATCTGTCACAGCAGAGCATGTGTCTCTGCTGTGACAGATAGCCTCAGAAAGAGAAAGGAGGGGCGAGGGTGGGGTCTGTCTTTCCCCATCGCTGCTGTGAAGGCTTCAGTGAGGCGGATATAAGAGTGAGCAGCATGGACTGTTTATTTAAAATAATCAAGCGCAACCCGAACCGAGCCGATACTCCCGATGGCCAGTCCACCTCAGAGCGCTGACTGGCTCAGTAACCATAGCATCAGTCTGTCTGCTCTCTTTTGTTGTGCTCTTTTATAGAGTTTAGAACATTGCAAGAGTGTGGGAAGGGTTTATAAAGCATTAAAACATATAAATACTAAAATAAATATAACGTCCCTACTTCGCAGATTTTCACCTACTGCAAGGGTGCCTGGAACGTAGCCCTCGCGATAAATGAGGGATTACTCTATCTATCTATCTATCTATCTATCTATCTATCTATCTATCTATCTATCTATCTATCTATCTATCTATCTATCTATCTATCTATCTATCTATCTATCTATCTATCTATCTATCTATCTATCTATCATCTATCATCTATCATCTATCATCTATC
>JBBPBX010033148.1:7364-18347 GCA_038048925.1 Garcialebias charrua | reverse complement strand
ATATATATATATATATATATACATATATATATATATATATATATATATATACAGGTAGTCCCCGATTTACGAGCGCTCTGATCTACGAGGTTCCAGACTTACGAGCTGGCGAATTTTTGGAAAAAACGAAAAAAATACTGAGTTTTCATGTGTTTTTTCACCACAGTTAGTTAGCTAAGCATATGGACACACGTTTCCGATCATTTTTATGCACTCATAAGCAGTTTTTGGATGAAAATAGAGTGTTTGTAGTCGCGCTAGCGAAAACCGTTCCAATTTACGAGCGAAATTCCGGATTTACGAGAGAAATGGCGGCCGTTCCGAAATACGAGATTTCCGGTTTACGAGCGCCTCGTTGTAACGGATCTCGCTCGTAAATCGGGGACTACCTGTATCAGTGTTTATTTGTTCAATGTGATTAATCAAAACCAGTTAAATGTGATCATTGGTGCTCTTTATTAAGAAAATCAACATGTCACATTTCAGGAACTGATTATTATAGACACATTAAATGTTCACTAATGAATATTTCTATATTTATCATCACAGTAATAGTGTTACACACATTATGTTGTTAACACTCAAAATTAGTGTTTACCTATACTGTAACCTAAACATTTAAGGAATAAACATTTTTATTAATCACTTTAAAAGTTATAAATGTTGTCTTTGGTGCATGTTTGTTTTCCAAATATATGTCCAAATGTCATTCACACGGTGTGTGTGAATGACAGGCATAAAACACTTTGTAAAACAGTGCTTTATGAAGTTCAGTCCGTTTCCTTCTATCAGTTGAGCGGCAGTTCTGCCACATCCAATATGGCGGCCGCTCTGACGTACCGCCGCTACGGACCAGCCCACTCAACGAGGCGTCCACTAACTGCCTCACCAGTTCTCTGTTGGGATCGCCCTGGCAGATGACAATAGCCAATCAGTGATGGAGAAAGGTCAGAGGTAGCCTGGTTGATACCAGACCCATGTCCTTCACTTCGCTTTGGACTAGGGTCTGGCATCTCTGCCATAGACAACGATTTCTCCTGGAGATTTTTGAATGGACCAATCAGAGAACAGGAGGCAGAGTTTTGTTAGTTTAGCCTGACGAGGTCCAGGCTATCAGATAAATTGCTCAGAAACCACTCGGTGGATATTTTTTCTGCCACCAGTGTGTAATTATATGTCTTTAATTTACTGACTGTTGGCCTAGATGAAACATTTGAGATAAAATTCGATTTTTTATCATTTATTTTCGTAGCGCACCCGAGGCTGTTTGGAAAATATCAAACCGAAACTATTTAATATCCAGCAGATTTGACCATTTCGTGAATTGATTTAGGAACTGTTAAGCTCAGGAACACTTCTGATATAACGTCAGCTATGAACTATATTTTTTCTCAGCAGAGAAATAATAGTTTTTTACCTTGTTTTGATGAAAATTCGTTCGTGGCGGCAGCCATTTTGAATGACGACGTCAGTCGACATCGTTCAAAACTCCGCCTTCTGCTCTCTGATTGCTCAGGAACACTTCTGATATAACGTCAGCTATGAAATCTATTTTTTCTCAGCAGAGAAATAATAGTTTTTTACCTTGTTTTATTGAAAATTCCTTCGTGGCGGCAGCCATTTTGAATGACGACGTCAGTCGACGTCGTTCAAAACTCCGCCTTCTGTTCTCTGATTGGTCCGGTCAAAACCTACCGGAGACATCCTTGTGGATGGGAGAAATGCCAGACCCAGCAGTGAAGGGAAATGAGAATTGAGCGGAGCTGCGTAGGAATGGCGAGGGCCAGGCTAGGTCAGAGGAGCTTTGCTATGAAATAATGATGAATGATTGTTTGAAATTCATTTAATAGTTAACTCAGAAACCGCCGATCTGACTCCAAATCCGCCCAAATTATCACCACCCGCCCAAAGCTATTTTTAGCCGCTAAGTAGAGAGTGAAAACCGCCCAAATGGCGGTAAACCGCCCAATCTGGCAACACTGCTAATAGCATACAAGAGGCACTTCTATATCACAGACGACCTTCTGACTCATGGTGCAGCCCAGAACACTAAAATACTGCTAAGCATTATGGGAAATCAACACAGTCTACTCCCTATTTTTTAGTTTTGTTTTTGATTGTGGCACTATGAGTTGTAATTCTTGTTGGTTTTGATCAACGGATACAGATTTAAACTATGCATTGAATTTATAAAACTCACACAATGTTAAGACAGAAGTCACAGAGTATGGTGCAATATACGTGCTCTCTGACATACAGCAAGTATCAGAAATATCTGCAAGTTGGATTGGAAAATCCGATACGTAAATTATGCTGGTATCGGATACCGATACTGGATCAGATCGGCCCCATCCCTACATGAAAACAGAAGAACTCCGCTGCAACAATAATGTTTAGTCTTCTGATCAGATCCTTCGTATCCACTCGTCTCATCAGCGATCAGATAAATGTTGATCCTCGACTGAATGTGTGGCGTTGCGGTGAATAAACGGATCAGCTGCAGTGGGTAACATCTGGCTCCACAGAAATCCGTGAACGGTGTTGGCATGTTACCGACACGCTTTGGACTGTTCAGATGGACTTATGGAAATCATTTGTCGCATTTCCCTCGCATTGCTCAGGACGACGGTGCGATGTGGCGTCACGCTTCTCGCTGAGATCATATTTGGTAAATGATGTTTGTTACTCCGTTTTATTTTTATCTCTGGAACACGGACTCTGAGTTTTATTGAGATGTAAAACCAGCAAAGCTCAGTCGTCCTCGGTGGACTCCACGCTCGGTTAGACTTTCATTACCGCCATAAACAAACGCGCCGTGTGGGGTGGAGGGACGCCAACGTGGCTGAAGCTCGGCCTCGATGTTCTGCTCAGAACCGGCAGCTGGCCCGCTCAGACGGCGTGCGCTGCTGGCACGTCCTCCTCAAGCTGAAGGCAAAACGTTTCATTATTAAACGAAACAAAACATTTTCTGATGTCATGTTCACAAATAACGATCATAGTGACGGATTTATAAAATGTCACCAGTCGAGTTTATTCAGCACATCTGTCTGTGAACCAGATGTGAACATCCATCTGAGCATATTTGGACGTAAAACTCTCGTAGGCAGTAGAACTAATTATCAGCAGATTTAAATGTTAAATTTTTTGGGGACTAATTTGTCTCAAGCTACTGTTTCAGGTTCTCACAACAGATTTGTTTCTTTGAAATATGAAACGGGAAATTTCATGAACTTTTTAATTTATTCATTCAGGAAATAAAACCCCAAATAGTTTATTGTTTCTGCTTTTATTTTGGTAATACAGGTAGTCCTCGACTTACAACGGAGATCCGTTCCTACGCTGCGTCATAAACCGAATTTGGACGTAAGTCGGAATATACGTACATACTGCACCATATACATGTACAGTACTGTATTACTAAGCACTTAGCGTATCCTAACACAGTACCCTACATAATTATCAAAAAACATACATTTGGGAGCCATAATGAAGGGAAAAAACAGTTAAAAGCCTACTTGGATGCCGGTGACACAGTCCACCTCGGTCCATCCTCCGTATTCTCCATTCGTTTACGACGTAAAACCGCGTTCACGGTACAGTTTTGTTTTGTTTTTTGAATGTCCGGAGGGAGAGTACAGTGCAGTATTCCTCCGCCGCTACGTTTACGCCGTAAAACCGGAAACCGCGTAACTCGGCTTTTCAAAATAATAATAAAATAAAAAAATGTTATGGGAGATGCGCCGTAACCACGAAACGTCGTAACTCGAGACCGTCGTAACCCGAGGACTACCTGTACATATTAATTCTTTCATGTTACATGAAGCAAATTAAAAACGGCTTTAAATTCTGTTTGTGTCTGAAGCGAAACCACGTCTCCCGTTACTGACCCGTTGAGTTTGGAGAAACAAACCAGGGAATAAAAATGTATTTTCCTTCAGGGAATGCATATCGCCCGCCATCTCTCATTCAAGACGTGTAAACTTAGATGATTTCACGCAGAGTTATGTGCAAGCTTTCAGAGCTTAGAGGAAGTGTCGGGGATGACTCTCAGCTACTACCACGCCACATCTTGGGTCAATAACTATCAAAATGATGCATTGGAGCCGTCTTTGTGTTCAGTTGTGGCCATCTATAATTGTGTTGCCTCCAAAAGTTCATGATTACTTAGAGTTTTATTCAAATTTGTAGACTGTTCATGAGATATTTTGCTAACAAACAGAACAAACATTGGCTTTTCAGCAACGAGCAATGAAAATAATTGTTTAGGCGGGATACCTGTGTTGTTTCAGTTCTTCAGCAGGTTTTTCCACTTTTTGGTTTCACCCAAAAAGGGGCGGGGCCATTGAAAAAAGGAAGTTTTAATTTAAAGTACCAGTTTACCTGATTTTGTTTTTCCTCCTTAGACATCAGTTTTAACGGTTTTAGATGAAAAACAGAAACACTGGAGGTTTATAAGTCAAATACAGGTAGTCCTCGACTTACGAACGAGTTCCGTTCCTACGGCCGTTCGCATGTCAGAAATCGCCGTAAGTCAGAAAATACGTCCAAACTGCACCTCATACGTACAGTACTTTATTTTACCAAGCACTTAGCCTATCCTAACACATTACCCTACATAATTATCAAAAACCACATACATTTAGGAGCCATTTTTAAGGAAAAAAAGAGTTAATTACCTACATGCTGGTCTCCCGTCTGTTAGCATGTTAGCTCATTGCACCTCCGAGTTCTGCAGTTTCCAGCTGCTTCACGCAGTCCACAGCGTTTACAGCAATGTCTGTTAGCATGTTAGCTCTTGCTCCTCCGAGTTCTGCAGCTTCCAGTTGCTTCACTTGGTCCACAGCTCCTAACATCCTCTGCTCCGGTCTGCCCAAACCATGCGGTCTGTAGTAAATTTCCACTGAAGCTACTCCCCCTCCCTCCACCGAGTGCTCTCCCCCCTCCCCTCCTGTAAATTTAAAGGCGCATAAACGGCGTAACTAGAAGCAATGCTTTTCAATGGGACGCGTTCGTAAAGTCGAATCGCCATAAGTCGAGGACTACCTGTATTTATTTTTTCAGTCAGCTGACTCAGGTATGAACCTGCATGATGTCTGTTTTTATGAAAACTAACAAACCACTTTTATTTTTTCAGTCAGCTGACACGGGTATGAACCTGCATGATGTCTGTTTTTACGAAAACTAACAAACCACTTTTATTTTTTCAGCCGACACTCAGGCAGGAAGTGACACTAAACTGACGGTGGAGGATCTGTTCAAACCAGAGTTCAAAGTTCACGACCCGGAGGCTAAATGGATCAATGGTGAGTTTCCACACAAAGTGCAGCTGCTGGAGTTCTGACAGGTTCTAACGACTGCTGGTTAGATTCCTCTGGGTTGAACCGTTTGCTAACACGTTTTATTGTGTGAACGAGTTTTGTTACTTTTATACATTTTCAGTTTATTTATAATAATAATGTCTTTGTCTGTCATCTGTGTATGTTTCCCATACACAGACGAAATTCGTCTCTGCATTTAACCCAACCACCACCAGGTGGTGCAGTGAGCAGCCAGAAAGCGCCCGGGGAGCTGGAGAATTAGGTGTGCACTCATAGACACCCCAAGGTGTGTAGTGGCCGGGACGCGAACCCGCGTCCTTCGGGTCCCAAGTCGAAAGCCCTGCCACTACACCATCTTGGCTCCTTTACATTTTTAACATAAAAATGCTCTAAGATTTATTGAAATCTTTCAAAAATATTTTGCTTCATGAAATCAGCTTCAACATAATTTCTTGCTTTTGGTGACAGGTTTTTGAATTTGAGCTTTAGCTGCTGATCTGCTGGCTGTGGTTTCAGCTACTGTTTTACTGGTCTGAAGCAACTGTCACTTTAATTTTAGGTTTTGGCTACTGTTCTGCTAATTTTAGTTTTAGTTTTGTTGGATTTAGTTTTCAGCTGCTCATTTTGACTTTAAGCTACAGTTTTGTGATTTTAGATTTTAGCTTGTTGGCTGGTTTTAGCTTTTAGCTACTGTTTCCTTGGTCAGAGAATAGATCTACTGTTTTTTGTTTGTTTGTTTTAGCTTTGAGCTAAAGTTTTACGACTTTTCGCTTCTAGTTGATGTTTTGCAAATTTTAACTTTTGCGGAAATTGCTTTGCCTTTAGCCCTTTTTAAGTGTCTTCACCCCACATTCAGCTGTGTACCTCAGCAGTACTTCAGCTATCATTCTGCTGTCGTTCAGCGTTTGTAGCAATTGTTCAGCAGTTGCTCCACAGTTGTTCAGCTCTTGGCATCACACTGCATGTATTTTAACAGAAATGCTGATTGTTTTTAGCTGTTAATGAAAGAAAAAATTTAGCCAGTAGAAGTCCTGCTTGGTCTCGACGAAGACGGATGCTTTTCCTCCCGCTCCTGTTCCTGCCTCCCTCCTGCTTCTGCTCTTGTCCTGTGAATCTTTTTCAGAGCCTTTCTTTACATATCTTCCGAATTATAAATTATAAATCTGGTCAGCTGGTCTCTCGACTCAACCGATAAATTTTTCTCGACGAGAAGACAGGGTGGAGGAGAGTCCTCATGCCCTGCAGGGACACTCGCAGCTGGATACACTATGGACTCCTGGGGCAATGGGAGATGGTGTGTCTGTCCGTATTGTCCATTGAGGGTGTAGAAGACATGCACATAACTGAAATTATGATAACAGGATTTCTACTTTTTGGAGTTGGCGGATATCTGGCATATTGACAAATTTGGAATTTGTCGGCAGCAGTTCTGGCAGTTAGGAGGCTGCCTGACTTGTGTGAAGGAACGTGCCGTGCTTCAAGCCCTCAACCAGGTGCTGTGTGAGCTAAGCCATAAGCTGGACACGATTTCTGAGAATCGCAGCCACTTGCGGCTCCTGGAACTCACAGGTGTGAAGGAATCAACCTTGGAGAAGCTACAAGCACGGCCCGGCGGAGTGACCACGAAATTCGGCTGTTTGGAGTCGCTGTTGAGACGTACCAGCAGAAACTATGAAAGCAGACAAAAAATAATAATCAAGCAGAGTCGGCCTGTCCCAAACAAATGTTATCTGAATCTGGCTTCCCTGCTTGGCCTTGAATAGGCCAACTATCTCACATTTCTTCTGGACGTTATGTGAACAATAATTTCTGCTCTGTCCCCCCCCCGCCCCTTCCCGGGGATATCTGTGGACCTGTATCAGAGCTGAGCCGGCTGATAGACACTGTGCTGTCTCTTATCAGGACTATAACTTTCTGACAGTGTCCACGGGCAAACTCACCGCCTTTGTCAGCCTCCTCATGCATAAATGTACAGGTAGTCCCTGACTCACGGCGGTCTTGACTTACGGCGTTCCGACTTTACGAACAAGCTCAGTTGAAAAGCATTGCATCGAGTTACGGCGTAGATGCGACTTTACGGCAGAAATACGGTACCTGAAATCGTCATGACGGCGGAAATTTACGGGAGGGAAGGGAGAGGGGATGGGGTGGTGGGAGGTGAGGTGGTGGCGGGAGATGGGGTGGGTTACTTTCAGGAGGAGAGTGGGGGCGGGCGTACATTTGTGCCGTGACAATGGAAAATTACAGTAGAGGAAAGATACGGGCAGGCGTACTGTAACCCCCCACAGNTCGGGGGGAGGGTGGGAGGGGGGTGGGTGTACCTTTGCGCCATGACAATGGAAAATTACAGTAGCGGAAGGTTACAGGCGCACTGTAACCTACGGCACTGTTTTTTAATTACTGAACGTGCTGTGCAGAACAGTACTGTTATACAGTAAATGCTGTACAGGCATGTGTTTTTAGATGAATGTACAGGGTACAGTGTGTTAGCTAACCGTTTGTAAATAAAGTTCTGTACATGTTTATGGACTATTATGTACGCTTCTTCAGTCTCATGTCGCTAAACCGGTGTGCGGCGCAGCGTTAGCATGCATTTTCCGTCTTATGGCCAAAATCCGGTTTTACGAACGACGCGTGTAACAAGTTCCGACTTACGGCGATTTTTGTGTTACGAACGGGCATAGGAACGGAACTTGTGCGTAAGTCAGGGACTACCTGTACTATGATGTCATCAGTATGTTGCTGTTTATGTGCGAGGTCTTATTTTTTGCAACTTTCACATTGTGCCCCGACCAGGACATAAGCCCCTTTCATAAGACAGCTCAGTCCGGGCCTGATGCGTGTTCGGTCCTCCAACGAGCATTCAGAAAAAACACGAAGGCGCATAGGCGAGTAAATTTGACTCGCCTCTGATGCGCCCCTGATCCGCCAGCAGAGGTAGTGTCAGGGCCGGATCCGAGCCGGGCAGACCCACTTGTGAATGCAACCTGCGGATCCACACTCAGAATATGATGATGACAACAGTGAGCGACCGCAGGATTAATCAACAAGCAGATTTATTAACAAGGGAATATTAAAAATGACACGAAACAGCAACTTGTAAAAGTTATTTTCTCTCTCCCCCCTCTCTCTCTCTCTCTCTCTCTCTCTCTCTCTCTCTCTCTCTCTCTCTCTCTCTCTGTGGACAAAAAAAAGAAAAAATAAGAAGTTTGTGTTATGCCTGTGGTTAACACTAACTCCTTTTTTTTTTTTCTCCAATAAAAGACAAACGTAAAATAAGTTGTCCCGAGTGAGATTCGAACCCGAGTCAAGAAAAGGCTTCGAACGGAAACCCAATGCTCTAACCACTGGACCACCGGGCATGTTGCAATTTGTAGTTCCAGTTTTGCATTTAAAGGTTCAGTATGTAACTTTTCTAATAATATATTTTTAACATATTTCTTCACTCTGCCACTATCTCCTGACAGACTGATGTTAGACAGGTAATCTCTGAAAAAAACAAAAATTATATATTGTCCCCTTGCTTCTCCCGGTGGTAAATAAGCATTTCTAAAAAGCCACAGTGACCCGCCGTTAACCAGCCAATAAAAACAGTTTTTAATCAGCCAATAAAGCTGCGTTCCAGTTGTCCTCAACAGAGCTTCTCACGCCCCAACCCACGCCCCCGCCTGTCCCAGCCCCAGCGCCGCGCACGTTCTCGTTCAAAGGATTGGAAAGCGATGCAAAACTGTTTTGTATGTGACACAAATGTATTAAATTCCCCTTCTTCATCCCTGCTATTGACTTTTCTTTTTTTTTTTTTCCCAAAAGTCAAATGATCGCTCCCTCTGCCGACTGCAATGAATGAGGAAATGAATTTGTCACGAGCAAATTAAAATCGGGTTCAACGTGGCTGCCCGAGGCTCTGCAGATTTCCTGGTCCTCTGGTGTACTGGACCAGCGCTTCATGGTTTTCCATCCATCCATCCATTTTCTTCCGCTTATTCGGGGTCGGGTCGCGGGGGTAGCAGCCTAAGTAGGGAGTCCCAGACTTCCCTCTCCCCAGCCACATGGAGCAGCTCCTCTGGGGGAATCCCAAGGCGTTCCCAGGCCAGCCGAGAAACATAGTCCCTCCAGCGTGTCCTGGGTCTTCCTCTGGGTCTCCTCCCGGTGGGACATGCCCGGAACACCTCACCAGGGAGGCATCCAGGAGGCATCCTAACCAGATGCCCGAGCCACCTCAACTGGCTCCTCTCGATGTGGAGAAGCAGCGGCTCTACTCCGAGTCCCTCCCGGATGACTGAGCTTCTCACCCTATCTCTAAGGGAGAGTCCAGACACCCTGCGGAGAAAACTCATTTCAGCCGCTTGTATCCGAGATCTCGTTCTTTCGGTCATAACCCAAAGCTCATGACCATAGATGAGGGTGGGAACGTAGATCGATCGGTAAATTGAGAGCTTTGCCTTTTGACTCAGCTCTCTCTTCACCACGACAGACCGGTACAGCGCCCGCTTCACTGCGGACGCTGCACCTATCCGCCTATCGATCTCACACTCCAGTTTTCCCTCATTCGTGAACAAGACCCCGATATACTTAAAGGGGACCACACATACAAAATTCACTTTTTTATGGTTTTTTTACTGAACTTTGGGTATTTACTTCATAAAAAAAACAGTCCTAGTGCTAAAAAAATGCACCCAGTGGTTTATTTACTCTAAGTAGATTTATTTATCTTTGATAGAAACACTCCGTTTGCACTTCCTGCGGTTTGTGACGTCACAAACCGCAGCCACAACCCACACCAAACCTGAGTCCAGCCCCTCACCTAGCAACCCCTGGTGCGGCTCAACCCACTTCAGTATAAAAAACGTCACGGTTGCCGAGCAGTTTAGGAACTGACCTGGCGGTCATTTATTTATTTATTCATTTATTTAGCCCCCGGGGGGGCTATGGGCTCAGCCCTGCTCCAGCCAGCAGCACATCTTGAGTAAAACCAGAATGTTTTATTACCTTGTTTGAATGAACTCTGTCTCGTTGAAACTGTGCACACACACTCTCGCGGTTTGGACTTGTTTCTTATATGATGACGGATTGCTTTTGCACAACTGTCAGTTTGGTTGAGCGGTTACTACACTTGAGTCGCATGCAGGAGAGCAGGGATCGCATCCTGTCCACGGCATCTTTTTTTCCTCCCCTTTTTTTTAAAGCCTTTTTTTCGGAGAAATCGGGGTGAGACTAGATATATACATCGACATAATAATACTTTATAATTGTTATTTTTACGTTTTAGTTCAGAATGTGTCAAATGAAGCGTTTAAGGTGTGAAAAAGACCTCCAGAAAGACTGGAGATCTGTTGATCCGAATCACTGATTACTCGAGAGTCTGATCACTGGGAGAAAGTAGAAAGAACTGAGGGCCGCATCAGAACTGGATCAGGACCTGACGGGTTAATGGTGCTGCTCCGTCGCTCTGGTTCAAAGCCCTGAGGCGGTCTATGAGGGAATGCGCTGGGGCAGGTCTGAAAGCTGGATTTTAAAAAAAACATACCAGAGACGGAGCACGCTTCTGAACCACTCCCTCATTTCAAATTGTGCACACCTCAGGCTTGAGTTTCTAACTGTGACGCTGGAGAAGTTCACGGATTTACTCCAGACTACTGACGAAGGTTAATAAAATCCAAACTGA
>JBBPBX010033147.1:0-33436 GCA_038048925.1 Garcialebias charrua | reverse complement strand
ACATAGTACCACAGCATACTGGTGGGTTACAATGAGGTCATGTTTTCATAGTTTTTAATAAATACTGATGCGTGTCTCCCCCTACCCGCCACCTCTATTTCAGATGGGGAGAGGCTGCAGCAATGAAGACAAATGGTTACTTTAAAGTAATATATTTATTAACATCACCTATTCAAATCTTGCAAAAATCTTTAATCCCATGTTATCCACTATGTTACTGAAGAACTTTTCGTAGTCGTCCTTCAGTTCAAATACAAAGGTGAACAGTTCTGCTGGAGAGTTCTCATCCATCTCTTCATCCCAACTCTTGAGGGCCTGAAGAGCTTCTGCTTGTTCTTGATCATCATAGTCCAGAACAACAGGAAGTGTTAATCGCCCCTCAAAGTTTTGTTTTCGGCACCACTCGGCTGCAATCTGGCTGTGATCAAGGATGGAGCTTTCCTGCGTAAAATTAAATAGATTAGTGAGTGTATTATACAGTATATGTCACCTGTTAATACAATTTGGCGATTTAGCTAACATTAAGAGATCATATTCCCTTTGACATAATAACAGTAGTGTTGTATAACAAGTGTGTCAAAACCCCTTTTATTCAAAAACCGATTTCATTAAATGGACCAATTGTTTATTTATCAATTAGCTGTTGAAGAACTTTCACCTTTTCTGTGCCTTGCTTTGATTGTACTTTTTGATCTCTGGAAATAAAAGAAAATAGGGACGGGGTGAGCCAGTTCTGCATTCTATCATGACTGTGTTATACGGTCTGCACCCACAATTGTTATTTACCCATCATTGTCCTTGACGGTCCTCAGAAGCACCATCTCTGCTTTGTAGCGGCAAACATTGGTGCTACTTTGCAGCCAATGGATCACAGCCTACAAAAAACAAATTTCAAGACCAGCAGTTATGAAATTACAAATACAGTCACATTTCTATGTTCATTTACGGTACTTTTTAGTTTTGATTGTTATTCTCTAATTCACATCAGTTACAAATGACACCACATAACTTTAAAAAATAAAATACAATGGGTGCACAACTTAATATTTGTCTGATTTGTCGATTTAGACTTTTTTTGTTGTTTAGAAGTTATCCATACAAGAGACCGGCTTGACGTGTTAGAAGCCATGTGAATATTGGTACCTACTTTAATTAAAGGACTCAACAGGGGTACCTTATAGCAAAGTACCACATTCATTGTAGCAAGTGGAGGGATAATAAGCCCTCATTCCCATGTTTCATGAATGAATTCAAAGCCTACTATTCTTAGTTAAGTAGAGTAAAAAACTGGAAAACTGCTAGAACCATCTCACAACAGTTACCTAAAAACTTGCTGTTTTAAGTTTCTAATATTGTCTTGCTCCTTTGTGTACCTGTACTTTTTCATTTATTGTATTTTGATATACAGTATATATATATATATATATATATATATATATATATATATATATATATATATATATATATATATATATATATATATATATATATATATATATATATATTTGTCAACTTTCATCATTTTGAAAACCGCCCCCTAGCTTGTCGTTTGTAGTTCTGTTATCATTCACGAGCGTTTGTATATATTTCTGTTTATGTAGTGTTCTGTAGTTCTGTTTTAATAAAAAAAATAAAAATAAGTTAAATAAATAGGAAACCCCATTTGTGACATTGTTTCCAAAGAACATGCAATCTCAACTCAACTCAACTTTATTTTGGTAAATTAAAAACATTACAAACTAAAGGAAAACAATATAAATGGTAAATCAATAATTTACCAAAAAAGGAATAGGCTGAAGCCAAGGCTTATACTTGCCTACCCTATTCATAGACTCAGCAGTCTACATAATGACAGATATCTACTGTCCATATATATACATAAGTGCACATACAAACATTTACTGTATATTTAAATATGCATGTATATGATACATACATGTACACATACTCACATTACATACATACATGGTTACACAATACATATATACAGTACAGTACATATACATAACATCCCCATAAGCTTTTATAATTTCACATTTTAAGGCTCTTTGAAAACTCACCAAAAAAGCACATAATTTGAGATTATCATTCAGTTCATTCCACAGTTTCACGCAGATAACTGAAATACATCTAGATTTTACTTTACTGTTCTCTTTACCTTGTTCAAATATTAACAAACCTCGTAAATTATAATTACTCTCTCTTAACTTAAATAATTTATGAATTCCAGAGGGAAGACTTTTATTAAGTGCTTTATACATTATTTCCAGTATTATTTTTATAAAAACAATGTCATTACATTTTAAAGTATTATATTTAATAAAAAGTTTATTAGATTGTTCTCAATATCCCACTTTATTATTAAGCCTAATTGCTTTTTTTTGTAACTTTATTAACACGTCAATAGTAGTTTTATTTGCATTTCCCCATATTTCTGAGCAATATGACAAGTAGGACATAATCAAGGAAGAGTATATAATATGCAAGCCTTTTACAATTTTTTTAAATATTTTATTTTAAACAATATTCCAATAGTTCCAATCCCTTAATTAAATGTTTTCTATGATTTAAAAAGCAATACAGTCACAATTTTGAATCAATATTTTAATAAGAGGCAGTATAAATGAGTAATTAGGCGAAAATAGGCATTGACATGCTGAAAACACTGACAGTCAGTAACATGTCCCCCACAACAAGTAAATATCCCTTAAATAAATGTTTTCCATGATTTAATTAGGCGAAAATAGGCATTGACATGCTGAAAACACTGACATGTCAGTACTACATGTCCCCCACAACAAGTAAATATCCCTTAAATAAATGTTTTCTATGATTTAATTAGGCGAAAATAGGCATTGACATGCTGAAAACACTGACATGTCAGTACTACATGTCCCCCACAACAAGTAAATATCCCTTAAATAAATGTTTTCTATGATTTAATTAGGCGAAAATAGGCATTGACATGCTGAAAACACTGACATGTCAGTACTACATGTCCCCCACAACAAGTAAATATCCCTTAAATAAATGTTTTCTATGATTTAATTAGGTGAAAATAGGCATTGACATGCTGAAAACACTGCCATCTAGTGGCACAAAAAAACTGTTGCATGTCACAAAAACACTGACATGTCGGTACTACATGTCCCCCACAACAAGTAAATATCCATTAAATAAATGTTTTCTATGATTTAAAAAGCAATACAGTCACAATTTTGAATCAATATTTTAATAAGAGGCAGTATAAATGAGTAATTAGGCGAAAATAGGCATTGACATGCTGAAAACACTGACAGTCAGTAACATGTCCCCCACAACAAGTAAATATCCCTTAAATGAATGTTTTCTATGATTTAATTAGGCGAAAATAGGCATTGGCATTCTGAAAACACTGACATGTCAGTACTACATGTCCCCCACAACAAGTAAATATCCATTAAATAAATGTTTTCTATGATTTAATTAGGCGAAAATAGGCATTGACATGCTGAAAACACTGCCATCTAGTGGCACAAAAAAACTGTTGCATGTCACAAAAACACTGACATGTCGGTACTACATGTCCCCCACAACAAGTAAATATCCATTAAATAAATGTTTTCTATGATTTAAAAAGCAATACAGTCACAATTTTGAATCAATATTTTAATAAGAGGCAGTATAAATGAGTAATTAGGCGAAAATAGGCATTGACATGCTGAAAACACTGACAGTCAGTAACATGTCCCCCACAACAAGTAAATATCCCTTAAATGAATGTTTTCTATGATTTAATTAGGCGAAAATAGGCATTGGCATTCTGAAAACACTGACATGTCAGTACTACATGTCCCCCACAACAAGTAAATATCCATTAAATAAATGTTTTCTATGATTTAATTAGGCGAAAATATGCATTGACATGCTGAAAACACTGCCATCTAGTGGCACAAAAAAACTGTTGCATGTCACAAAAACACTGACATGTCGGTACTACATGTCCCCCACAACAAGTAAATATCCATTAAATAAATGTTTTCTATGATTTAAAAAGCAATACAGTCACAATTTTGAATCAATATTTTAATAAGAGGCAGTATAAATGAGTAATTAGGCGAAAATAGGCATTGACATGCTGAAAACACTGACAGTCAGTAACATGTCCCCCACAACAAGTAAATATCCCTTAAATGAATGTTTTCTATGATTTAATTAGGCGAAAATAGGCATTGGCATTCTGAAAACACTGACATGTCAGTACTACATGTCCCCCACAACAAGTAAATATCCATTAAATAAATGTTTTCTATGATTTAATTAGGCGAAAATAGGCATTGACATGCTGAAAACACTGACATGTCAGTACTAAATGTCCCCCACAACAAGTAAATATCCATTAAATAAATGTTTTCTGTGATTTAAAAAGCAATACAGTCACAATTTTGAATCAATATTTTAGTAAGAGGCAGTATACATGAGTAATTTGATGAGTAAATAGGTGAAATTTTGAATCAATATTTTAGTAAGAGGCAGTATAAATGAGTAATTTGATGAGTAATTCGGCGAAAATAGGCATTGACATGCTGAAAACACTGACATGTCAGTAAAAACTGCCATCTAGTGGCACAAAAAACTGTGGCATGTCACTTTGAAAACACTGACATGTCAGTAAAAACTGCCATCTAGTGGCACAAAAAACTGTGGCATGTCACAAAAACAGTGGCATGTCACAGGAAGAGTGGCATGTCACAGGAAGTGTCAGTACGACATGCCGGTGCCACGAATTGAGCTTGCTGTCTCTCTACATCTGTAGCTGTTAAAGTCTGTAGCTGTTAACATCTGTAGCTGTTAAAGTCTGTAGCTGTTAACATCTGTAGCTGTTAACGTCTGTAGCTGTTAACATCTACAGCTGTTAAAGTCTGTAGCTGTTAACATCTGTAGCTGTTAAAGTCTGTAGCTGTTAACATCTGTAGCTGTTAACGTCTGTAGCTGTTAACATCTGTAGCTGTTAACATCTGTAGTTGCTAGCGTGTGTAGATGTTAACATCTGTAGTTGTTAGCGTGCAGATGTTAACAGCTACCGACGTTAACAGCTACAGATGTTAACAGCTACAGACTTTAACAGCTACAGATGTTAACATCTACACACGCTAGCAACTACAGATGTTAACAGCTACAGACGTTAACAACTACAGATGTTAACAGCTACACACACTAACAACTAGGCTACAGATGTTAACAGCTACAGACGTTAACAGCTACACACACTAACAACTAGGCTACAGATGTTAACAGCTACAGATGTTAACAGCTACACACGCTAACAGCTACAGATGTTAACAGCTACACACGCTAACAACTACAGATGCTAACAACTACAGATGTTAACAGCTACAGACGCTAACAACTACAGATGTGAACAGCTACACACGCTAACAGCTACAGATGTTAACAGCTACACACGCTAACAACTACAGATGTTAACAGCTACACACGCTAACAACTACAGATGTTAACAGCTACAGATGCTAACAGAGTGAAGTAACTTCCTCTCCACAGACAAGAAGCTGCAGTGTTACAAGCCTCTGGCAGCAGCAGCTTGGAACTAAATCACAGAATAAAGTATTTGACTCACGAGAAGTCTTTTTTCATTAGTAATTGAAATAAATCACGGAGCTAAATCCAGACGTAGCTTCTCATCAGAAGGAAACTCGGTATCTTGTAGCTTCCTTTGTTTCTCTGCTGTAAACCTTGGAGGGTGTCACGGGCAGAGGTGGAAACTCTGCTTCCATCCCCTCATCAACATCTGGGCTAATATAATCATGCATGCTGGCAGCGGTCGAACTTTTAGATCCAGCTAGCTTGTTGTTAGCTACGCTAGCGGTGGATAGTTTGCTGGACTCGTGTTTTCTTCTTTCTGCACCTTCACATCACTCTACAGTGTCTATACACTTATTATGGTACCTTGTCAGCAGAATGTCTCCTTGTAGCAAACAACTCCCTTTAATATATGAAAATGTGTCGGTTGAACATCAGAGCTCCCAAACTACATCCGTTTAGAGCGCCGCCATCTTGAACAAGGCCGAGCTGGTGACGTCATGTCCACATATTTACCAGCAGCCACCACCAGGGGGAATCGTCACAACACAAACAAAAGGAACCTGGATTACATGGAAAATAGCAGTTTCCACAAAGATTAAAAGAAACTTTTCTAAGAACTACTAGATAAACTTTTCTGAAAAACAAGAAAAATATTATAAAGACGTGCATTTTGATCAAATTCATTAAACAACAACCCTGTTACCCAACACTGGTGGTTTGCAAAACATCAATTTGGTGCATTACCACCACAAACTGGTGAGGAGGTGGACTGAAACACTGCAAACAAACAAATTAATTCATTCATTTATTAATTAATTAATGGATTTAAAAATGTTCTGTCAAACTAACAAATTTCATTGAGACTGTTCATCAGTTGACTTCTTTCATGTCTGTATTTCTGTCAGTTCAATAACTCATGTTCTATGGTCTCATCTTCTCCACAGTAGTCACATTTATGATGCTTCCCTGTTATGAATAATGTTCTGTTCAATCCTGTGTGTCCAAATCTGAGACGTGATGTGATGTTTCCTCCTCCTGTTTCTTTCAGATCTCCTCATTTCTCCTGTTTGTTGTTGAATTCTATAAAACCATCGACCTTTTCTTTCTTCTTCCTGTTGTTTTTTCATCTTTCACTCATTTTTTCCTTTTCTGTGCTTTTTATTTCTGCTCAACTGAGTTTTATATCTGTTTCATTTAATGAATCCATATTATTGATTAATGTATTCTATAACTATATTTGAATATTTTTTTTTATTTCCTTTCTTTCCTATTAATTTCAGATCTACTATTGGGTCTGTGAGTATCCATGGTTGTATGACTGGTTCTGGTTCTGTTGGGCTCACATTAATATTATTGATGTGAATTTCTGTAGTTTTCTGATTCATGGTCCAACCAAAGCTTTTGAAATGGTTCTTGTCTTTTCCCAGTATGGTTTGAACACTTCTTGTGTTGGATGCTTCTGTTCAGGACCTTTTACATTTGTCCAGTAGTTTAGAGCCAACTGGTCCATTCTGGTGTTCAGTGCTGGTTCTCCCATTTCTACTAATCTTCATCCTGTATGTGTTGTTTAAAGGCACCTGTAATCATTCTTAATGTCTGATTTGAATGATGTTTCATTTTTCTGAAGTTGTATCTGAAGCTGAGTTATAAACAATACTTCTGTAGTCTAGTACTGGTTTATTTTGTACTTTATTGTTAATACAAAGCAGAACAACAATACAGGTAGTCCCCGATTTACGAGCACATCAACTTACAAGGTTCCGAATTTACGAGGTAATCATATTTAATAAAAATATGAAGAAAAAAATTGTGTTTAAATGTTCTTAATTTCATGTGTACAGCACTTTGTTGCAGCTATGGTTGTTTTAAAGCTGCTATATGTAACTTTTCTAACAATATATTTTTAACATATTTATTCACTCTGTCACTAGATTGATGTTAGAGAGGTAATCTCTGAAAAAAACTTAAAAAAAATATTGTCCCCTTGCTTCTCCAGGTGGTAAATAAGCATTTCTAAAAAGAAAAAGTGACCCGCCATTTTCCAGCCAATAAAAACAAAGTTTGTAACCAGCCAATAAAAACCGAGCTTGAATTTGAATCAGCCAATAAAAACAGAGCTTGAATTTGAATTTCAACAGACCACAAGGGGGCAGAGCCATATATGGCTCTGAGGGGGAGGGATCAGAATGCTTTGCTTGTTGAAACTTTTTCTAAGTGCTGATGTTCTACAGAAACTGCAGACTTCACCTTTAAAGGCTTTATAAATAGTAATAATTATAAAAATTATAATTTTTAATCATATTTGCGCAGCTTCCGGCCGTTTCCGGAAATGGCGCAAGGTCTGCCATTTTACATTTAGTCTCGGCACTCGGCAGCCGGCTTTGGAGGACTGTTTCTCCCATAAGAGGGAGCACGGTGGCACAACTGGTAGAGCTGCTGCCTCTCAGCGAGCAGGTCCCCGGTTAAAATCCCGGTCCGGGGACCTTTCTGGGTGGAGTTTGCATGTTCTCTCCGTGCATGCGTGGGTTTACTCCGGGTGCTCCGGTTTCCTCCCACAGTCCAAAAACATGCATGTCAGGCTGATTGGTAACTCTAAATTGACCCTGGATGTGAGTGAGACAGGTCCCTCTTGTAAATGAGTCCCCGTGGCTCAACGAGGCTAGCCTGTATAAATAAAGGTTGAATGAAAAAAAAAAAAAGAGGATGCCTCTGTAAGAATTAATGAGGAGGTCAATATTAATACTGACCTCTTTATCCTTAATTAATCTACTTATTCAGATTGAATAGTAAATTCACGGATTCTGTTCTTTTTCAGTTTACCCAATATTTCTGTGATCTTTATGATGGATAAATAAACAGAGCCATTAAGTGACAAAGACGTTAACTTAGTTTGATATGTCAAAGAGACACTATCATTTATTTAGAATAAATCAACTAAATTAACACCATTACACTTGATTGACATGATTTCACTTTCTTTCAATTTAAAACGTCAGCACACTTAAATTCAACACAACAGACATAAATATTGGATGTTAACATATTTAGTCTGTGGGCTCTTTTAGCTTAAAAATATAGTTTCCAGCTTAGATAGAGAGGGGAAAGAGTAGGAGGAATAAGAGGTTGGAGAGATTAAGTTATTTATCTCGAGTGTAACCAGAGATGACACTTTCCATCCGACTTCGGCTAAATCCCAGGTACGTTTGTAAACCGCTCTTTACCTTTTGACGATGCGTCTGATAAAGATATTGCCAGCCTCCCAGGTGCACAGAGTCCTTCCGGCCCTCGTACGTCTGAACTGGTCGTTTACTTCCAACGTCTCCTCGGATCCGCGTCAGCCGTCAGAAACATGTGGCAGCTTCTGGCTGACTTCAAGACGAGATGTTTCTCAAAGAAAGTTCATTAAGAACTTTGGAGCTTTTGCTCGGGGAACTGGATGGAGGCGTCCATCAGTTCTAGCTGACAAGTTAGTCTTTGGCTCTTGACCAAGCTTGACCAGCTGCAAGGCAGAGAGCTTTCAGGTCTCCGTCCATTCAAACTCTCTGTCCATTCAAAGACTGAAGCGTTTCCGCACAGTTAGAACTTAAAAAGACAGGAACACAGAGAGGAGTTCACTTGCCTTATCATACCCAAGGTTAAAGCCAGAGCAGAGGGAAATGTTTAGGAACAGACAGAGAAAGCTGGAGCCTTGTTCATGAAAAACAACTGATTAAACTGTCTTCTTATTTCTAAACAAAACAGTCGGGTCTCTGTGACCCGATATTTCCCTTTAACACAGCAGTGGACACAGTTTAACTCTCACAGAATAACACAGCTTAAAAGCACACATCATGAAAATGACAAAAGTTATTCTTTTGATCACATCAGCTTAAAATCAAAGATAGAAATAGTCTCTTATTGGTGACTATGTTATCAGATTATAGCTAAATGAATGATTTTGTAGTAAATGTCTTGCTTTACTGAGAGGTCAGTAAAGGTCATCACTGGACAGTTCAAAGACCTTAATTTGACCCTGGGTAGGTCCACTACACCTCATACAGATAAATTAGCTGGAAACGCTCAGTGAACTCTGTGGAGTCGTCTCAGTCCTGGAGCAGCAGCCGCCGATCGCTCCCACAACGCCGCCCGACATGCTAACGAGCGCAGCTAACGAGCGCAGCTAACGAGTGCAGCTAACGCGGGCCAAGACACCAAGCTGACATGCCGCGGAGAGGTCATCTGCGGCCGGGAGCTCACCTCAATGTCCGCCTGGCAGCCTAAGATGTCGGGGGACACCGAGCTAACGCGGAGAAACAGCAAGCGCCGACAGCCTTTTGGATGGGCTACATGCTAACGAGCACAGCTAACGCGGAGCTAACGCGGAGAAACAGTGAGCGCCGACAGCCTTTTGGATGAACTGACATGCTCAGCTTGCGGGCAGCTCGTTTGGATGGACGAACACCACGGAGAAATGGCTTTCTTTTTCTGGCTCCAAATGTATGGAGTTAACATACTAACAGTCCTTCCTGTAAACAGTTTGGACCGAGTGGACTGCGTGATGCAGAACGAAGCTGGGGAGCTCGGACGTGCAATGAGCTAACATGCAAACAGACGAGACAAGCTGCAGCTTTAAGTAAGAAATTAATTTTAATTTTATTTTTTATTGATGTTTTATTAAAATGATCTGTGTTGGGATAGGCGAAATGCTTGGTAACGTGGTAACTGTTCATTACCGTACATGTACGTGTATCAGTGGCGGCTCGTGTGGTATATAAAGGTAGCCCCCAGTTTACGAGATTTCGTCTTACGAGATAGTCGTAGTAACGGAACTTGCTCGTAAGTCGGGGACTACCTGTACAATATAATGACAGTCTCCAGGGGGTTACAAACATTGAGTCAAAGAATTAGAACAACATGTTACACAAATACATTAAAGAGATACATAAAGTACAAGTTTTATGGTTTCATGTTGGTGGACTGTCTAATAGTTTTAATATTTTGTTTGACCTCATTTTCAAAAATGGAAATAAGTGGTTTTTGATTAGTGTAACAGCATTTGTGGATTTGTCTAAATATATAATGAGATTAATGATATAAAATATTTTCTTTTAGCTGATGGTTGGTCAGTGAAGCCAAATAACATGTGTTCAAAGCAAAGGGACAAATGTGGTTCAATAGAAGTAGAAGTCAGGATGCAGAGATCTTCACATAGTTGAGGAGAGAAGGAGCAAGAGCAAAATAAGAGAAAACATCTTCAAGGTGACCTTCACAGAAAGAGCAAGTTACATTTACTGTACTTGCCGCTGTACACGTTGCACCGTCGTATAAGTCGCATCAGTCCAAAAATGTCTAATAAAGTGGAAAAACATAAATAAGTCACATCTAATATACTTCACCGTGGACCACCCGGAAACATGGGCCGGTGTTGTGCCAAAAATCGATTGGCTGACAAAAGGCGGTCGTGGGAGTGTGCACGGGAGAACTTTAAAGCTGCAGTATGTAGCTTTTTTTATGAACATATTTCTTCACTCTGTCACTACCTCCTGACAGACTGATGTTAGCCAGGTAATCTCTGAAAAAAAAATTAAAAAAAATATTGTCCCCTTGCTTCTCCAGGTGGTAAATAAGCATTTCTAAAAAGAAAAGGTGACCCGCCATTTTCCAGCCAATAAAAACAGAGTTTGTAACCAGCCAATAAAAACAGAGCTTGAATTTGAATCAGCCAATAAAAACAGAGCTTGAATTTGAAATTCAACAGACCACAAGGGGGCAGAGCCACATATGGCTCTGAGGGGGAGGGATCAGAATGCTTTGCCTGTTGAAAATATTTCTAACTGCTGCAGTTCTACAGAAACTGCATACTGAACCTTTAACAAGAATTTAACAAGATAAGAACTTAAAAACAATTATTTGTTTGCTTGAAATTATATCAAAGGTGTGTCTCAGTTGAACTTTTCCTTAATAAATGCACTATATTGGTCTAATCAGCTGCATTTCAAAAATGGATCCAGATTCATTTGTTGTCCACTGTTGTCGTCACTCCTTGTTAAAATCAGGTCTCTCTTGTAAATGAGTCCCCGAGGCTCAATGGGATCAACCTGTATAAATAAAGGTTGAATGAAAAAGAGCTCATAAATAATAAAAAGAGCCCCGTGTTAAAGGTCCAGAGTGTTCTGACCCACAGGTTGTGGTCGGGTCATGTATGAACAATGTGTGTCAGTAAAATATCAGAATAAAAACCTTTCAGTCATTCAGCTGTTTGATTGGACAGTTGGACAGTGTGGACAACAAGTGGACATTAGGACGTGTCTTGTTGTCTCTAAAGCAGAGCTGTTGTGTTGTTGTGAATCAGAGCTTCAGCTGCAGCTGCTCTGTCCAAATGGAGAGTCCAAACGCTTCATGGAGCTCATTTCTCCGTCCACGTCTTCATTTTCATGCTGCTTCAGTCTTCCTGCTTTACTTCCTGTCTCTTCAAAGTCAACGTCAAAGTCAACTTTATTGTCAAAACTGCAATATGTACAGGACATACACAGGATTGAAATTGCATTTCTCTCAGTCCCTCTGTGCAACAGTAACCATTTAAACACTAAACCACTAAAACATTTAATAAACAAGCATAAAATGAAATAATAAAAGTGTAATACTGTCCTGAGTTTTTGCATAGTAGTATAAAAGCATAAAAAGTTTCACCAACACTAAACACTAACATATAATAAACATAAACATAAAATGAAATAATTAAAGTGTAATACTGTCCTGAGTTTCTTCATAGAAGTATAAAAGTATAAAAAAGTATATCTATAAAATAAAATGAAGGTTCTGGCATTGACATTTGTAAAAGAGTGACAAAGCAGCATATGAAGTTTATGTACACAGTATATGTATGAGGTAGTTAATATTGTTATAGAGGTAAAGTGGCATATGCAATAAGGCTAGTAAAAATAATACAGTATACTGTATATCAGCAGTAGTGTAGATATAACGTGTAAATGTAAACAGTAGTAATAAATGTAAACAGTAGTAATAAATGAGGGCGCATGCGCACGCAGCGACCAGCAGCGACCAGCAGCGACCAGCAGCGGGTTGGAATGTGTGAGGTGACGTGTCGTTTTGTTTGATTAATTTTGTGTTAATCATACGTTTTAAATCAGGAATTTTTTTTGAGTGTCAAGGCCCCAGTTTTTACAGACAAGGATGGATTTTCTGTCATTTTTAGGGCTGTGGTTCTTCGTTAATCAGCTGATGAATCACCTGTGTGCCGGTGAATCTACCGGGATTGTTTGGAATGTCAGGATCCAGTACTCCAGAGACACACTTTTACAGCTAAATGTTGCCACATTAGCTCAGGGGTCAGATCTCGACCCACAAATACCGCCGGATCTCATTCGGAGCGATTTGAACAGAGCAAGGAGTAATAAAGGTGCCGGTAAAAGGAAGCGGGGAAGACGTGCAGGGCTCAGACTGCGGCTGAGGAGACATTAGACAACGCGCTGATCGGATCCCTCTTCCTTCTTTCATCTTGGCAAATGTCAGAGTCAGAGAGTCTTTATTGTCATTTGCACCGCATGTGGTACATGTGATGAAAACGAGATTATGTACACAGGGTTCCAGTTACATCCTACATCAAAAAGTGAGAGGAAAAACATTAATAACATCTAGGATCTGACTATGGAGGAACATCAACTAGAAATACACTAAGCACTAATGTAGTAGAAAAACATCATTATAAACAGCAGCACAAACATGAGTCTGTATGAGCAGATGGTCACAGATGAACACAGCAACAAGAAACAGATCAGCATCAGCATGTTGTGATATTTTGCAGTGATTATTCTTATTATTTATTTATTCATGAGTCTAACAGCCTCAGGGTAGAAGCTGTTCCTCAGCTTCAAATGTGCGGTCCCTCAGGAATAAACTCGATGAACTTGAAAGCTGCGTTCGCTACAAAAAGGATTTTAAGAACTGCTGCATCATGGCCTTCAGTGAAACGTGGCTCACAGAGCAAGACTTGGACTCTGATCTGTCCATAGATGGATTTGGGGCTCCACTTCGACTGGACCGACAGGCTGAGGTAACGGGGAAAACTCAGGGCGGGGGTGTCTGTCTGTATGTTAGCAGACGCTACTGTACTTCAGTGACGATAAGAGAGCGGATTTGCACGCCTCACGTTGAACTTCTATCAGTGTCACTACGGCCCTTTTATCTGCCCCGTGAGTTCCCCCAAATTTTCATCACAATTGTGTACATTCATCCAAAGGCAGACCCCACCTCTGCCTCCAGCACAATTTTTGATGTCGTGCAGAAGCAGCAGTCCATCTCCCCAGATGCACCTAACTTTGTCTTAGGTGATTTTAATCACGTTTCTCTTAAGAAAACACTGAGAAATTTTTATCAGTATGTTTCCTGCACAACAAGAGGTGATAAGACACTGGATTTATGTTATGGCTCAGTGAAGGATGCTTTTAAGTCTGTCCAACTCCCTCCACTGGGCTCTGCTGACCACAACTGTGTTCATCTGCTGCCCATCTACAAAACTGTTCTGAAGAGAGAAAAACCTGAGATCAAGGACATAAAAGTCTGGACAGAGGAATCAGTTCTCTCACTGCAGGAATGTTTTCGGTGTACGGACTGGGATCTTTTTAAACAATCTTGTGGTGATGATTTAGACTCATTAGTGGATGTCACATGTTCTTATATCACGTTTTGCAGAGATATGATTATTCCAGCGAAGCGTGTAAAAATATATCCTAATAACAGACCATGGGTTACTAAATCAGTTAAGTCCAGTTTGTATAAAAAATCAATTGCTTTTAAACAGGGAACAGTCTTTGACCAGCATTTAGCCAGAAAAGAAGTGAAGGTAGAAATTTCAAAAGCAAAACAAAAGTACAAAGACGAATTGGAGAATAAAATGGCCACAAATCAACTTGGCTCAGCATGGGCTAGTATGAAGACTATTGCAGGCCTTCAGAAGCCGCATAAAACCCGTGTCACTATAGATGGTTTTGATTCAGATTTTAAACTTGCAAATGCTTTAAATTCATTTTATTGTCGTTTTGATACCTGTGATTTTAGCAGTGAAATCCAGAAACTAGTTCACGATCTTAAAGACACACAGCACTCTAACATCAGCCTCCAAGATGTGAAACAAGCTTTTCAGTGTGTAAAAGTGAACAAAAGTCACGGACCAGATAATGTATGTGGCCGTTCTGTAAAATTCTGTGCCAATGAGCTGAGTTCCATTTTTCAGTATATTTATAATAAGTCTCTGGAAACACAACATGTTCCCATCATCTGGAAAGATGCTGTAGTGGTTCCTGTCCCTAAATCCAACCGTCCGAAAACTGTTGGTGATTTTAGACCAGTAGCTTTGACCTCAGTTCTGATGAAAATCTTTGAAAGATTAATCAGAGGTGAGATTCTAAAGCAGACTGAACATCTTTTAGATCCCATGCAGTTTGCTTACAGGCCTCATAGAGGCGTAGAGGACGCAACACTCACCCTGCTAAATATGCTTTTTAAACACTTAGATTTAAATGCGACCCATGTCAGACTTTTATTTGTAGATTTTTCCTCAGCTTTTGATACAATCCAACCTCACATATTAACTGAACGGCTTGTTGAACAGTTTCCTCTGAGTAACAATTTGATGGGCTGGATCTTGGATTTTTTAAGTAACAGGACACAGAGAGTAAGGGTGAATAATTGTCTCTCTGAATCTAAGTCCTCTTCCACCGGGTCACCCCAGGGATGTGTACTGTCACCCCTGCTTTTTATTCTATACACCAACATGTGTCGGAGCAGACATGAGAGCAGGTACATTATAAAGTATGCAGATGATTCTGTTATTGTCAGTCTGCTTAAAGGAAATGAAAGTAGCCATGGGCAGGTGACTGATGATTTTGTTCAATGGTGCGAGGACTCTTTCCTCAAACTAAACACAGATAAGACAAAAGACATGATCATTGATTTTAGGAAGAAACCTCACCAGCACGGAGTCACTTTAATTAAAGGTCAAGCAATTGAGACAGTGCAGTCTTACAAATATCTCGGGACAATCATAGACGATAAATTAAACTTTGAAACCAATTTTGACAAGGTGTGCAAAAAGGCCCACCAGCGCCTTTATTGTCTAAGGAAACTCAACCATTTTAATATTGACCGAACCATAATGACCATGTTTTACCGTGCTTTTATTGAATCAGTTTTATCCTTTTCTTTGGTGTCATGGTTTGGTCACACTACACTGAGAGGAAAGAATTCCCTTCAGCAGATTGTTAAGCTGTCATCTAAACTGACCGGAGGAACCCTAACCTCAGTAACATCCATGCACGTTAGTCAGGTACAGAGGATAGCTTCTTCTGTTTTAAAAGATGTCCTTCATCCCCTGTACGGAGAGTTTCAGCTTCTTCCCTCTGGTCGGAGGTTTTTAGTCCCTAAATGTAGGACAACACGTTTTAAAAATAGCTTTGTTCCCACTGCTGTTACTGAAATGAACAAACTGAAATAATGTTGAAGCTTTTAGTGGTTAAATGTTTTTATTTTTCATTTTACATATGATTTGGGGAGCCTTAACACTGTTATGTGCAACATTATCTGTTTATGGTTTCTTTGAAGTGTTTTTACTAAATGTTTTTACTCTGTTTTTATTTGTGTGTGCGCATGGATGGATGTATGCTTTGTACCACTGCAAACCACATTTACCCTTGGGTATAAATAAAGTAACCTAACCTAACCTAAGCACACACAATAAGCACACACAATAAGCACACACAATAAGCACACATAATAAGTACACACAATAAGCACACACAATAAGCACACACAATAAGCACACACAATAAGTACACACAATAAGTACACATAATGAGTACAGACAATAAGTACACACAATAAGCACACAATATAAGCACAGACAAAAAGTACACACAATAAGTACACACAATAAGTACACACAAAAAGTACACATAAAAAGTGCACACAAGTGCACACAATAAGTACACACAATAAGTACACACAATAAGTACACACAATAAGCACACACAATAAGTACACACAATAAGCACACACAATAAGCACACACAATAAGAACACACAATAAGCAAACACAATAAGTACACACAATAAGCACACACAATAAGCACACACAATAAGCATGCACAATAAGTACACACAATAAGTACACACAATAAGTACACACAATAAGTACTTGTACACAAAATAAGTAGTTGTACACACAATAAGTACACACAATAAGTACACACAATAAGTACACACAATAAGCACACACACAATAAGCACACACAATAAGTACTCATAATAAGTGCACACAATAAGTGCACACAATAAGTACACACTATACGTACTTGTACACACAATAAGTACTTGTACACACAATAAGTACACACAATAAGTGCACACAATAAGGACACACAATAAGTACACACAATAAGTACACACAATAAGCACACACAATAAGCACACACAATAAGTACACATAATAAGTACATACAATAAGCACACACACAATAAGTACACACAATAAATACACACAATATGGACACACAATAAGGACACACAATAAGAACACACAATAAGTACTTGTAGACACAATAAGTACTTGTACACACAATAAGTGCACACAAGGACACACAATAAGTACACACAATAAGTAAACACTATAAGTACACACAATAGGCACACACAATAAGCACAAACACAATAAGTACACCCAATAAGTACACACAATAAGGACACACAATGAGAACACACAATAAGTACACACAATAAGTACACACAACAGGTCTCTCTTGTAAATGAGTCCTCGAGGCTCAGTGGGATTAACCTGTCTGAATAAAGGTTGAATGAATGAATGAATGAACAATAAGTACTTGTAGACACAATAAGTACTTGTACACACAATAAGTGCACACATTGGCCCTCATTCACGAAAATGTTCGTGATTTTTATTCTAAATTTCTCCTACTTTTGTTCGTACGAAGCGTTCGTACGAACGTGCCACGTCAGATACAACAAAGTCTTCTATCCACAGGAAAAGTGTGTATATGAGCTGCGTAAATAATGATGAATCCCACCTGCTCTATTCACCTGCTCGTGCACGCGAGAGGTTATTTACATAATTCCCACCCCTCAAAACACCATATAAGGATATACAGGTAGTCCCCGACTTACGAGCGAGTTCCGTACTTATGAGTTGCTCGTAAACCGAAAATTCGTACCTCGGAACGGCCCACAGTGGCTATCTCGTAAAACCGGAACTTTGCTCGCAAATAGAAAAAAGACGCTAGTGCTACGGCGCACACCCGTTTATCAACATGAGACTGAACAAGCGTACATACTGATCCTTAAACATGCACAACACTTTATTTACAAGCAGTTAGCTAGCACATTACACCACACATTCATCTATAAACACATACCTGTACAGTTTTTTCTGTACAACAGTGCTTTTCTCCGCCTTTTGTTTTCACACGACAGACACGTCGTCTCTCGCCCCCCCCTCCGCGCGCTCTATGTGCAGTCAAAGTGCAGTGCAACTGTCTAGTCCAGACAGAAAGGACTGTTAGTATCCTAACTTCATACAGAAAAAGTTTTAATAACTTACCGAAAGCCGTCTGCTTGCGCCGCCTTCAGCTGCATCTGTTAGCATTAGCCCCCGAAAGCCGTCTGCTTGCGCCGCCTTCAGCTGCATCTGTTAGCATTAGCACCCCCGAATCCGCAGCTCCGGGCAGTCCGGTTTATCTGCATCTCCAAAAATGCTGTCGGCTTTGTTATTCCAAGTTAGCTCGTTGTCCCCCGATGTCTTCGGCTTCCAGTCCGACATCGAGGCGAGCTCCAGGGACCTCTGATCGCACAAAGCCGGCTGTCTGCTGCATGTCTGGTGCTGGAGTCCGGTTTAGCATGTTAGCCTTAGCTCATACCATGAGCTGCTGGTCTCGCGCGGCGCTGTGGGAGCCCTCGGCGGAGCGATCGCGGCTGCTGCTCCAGTCCTGAGACATTCACAGAGTTCAGGGAGTGTTTCCAGTTAATTTATCCGTATGAGGCATGCTCTTATGGGAGAAACAGTCCTCCAAAAGCCGAGTGCCGAGTGCCGAGACTGGAACTAATGAATGTAAAATGGCGGAGGCGGTATTTCCGGTTCCTGGTTCCCGCAGGAAGTTGTTCAAAAAAGCATGAAATTATTTTAAAAAATGATAATAATGATACTTTACGTATTTATAAAGCCATTTAAAACATTCACAGCTGCAACAAAGTGCTGTACACATGAAATTAAGAACATTTAAACCCCAAAAAAAAAAAAAAAAAAATTTTTTTTTTTTTTTAATTTCATATTTTTATTAATTATGATAATTTCGTAAAGTCGAACGCTCGTAGGTCAGGGCGCTCGTAAGTCGGGGACCACCTGTAGGTTCCTGCCACCGCGAGCAGGAAGTGTCCATTCATAAAGTCGGTCCGGCTTTTATGCGTCAGAAAACACACAAACGCGTTTGGCGAATTAAATTGACTCGCCTTTGATCATAGTTCAGCCCCGGATCTGAGCGCAGACCCACACAGAATACAGATGACATCTGTGCGCCCAAAGTCAACAGGCAGAGTTATATTACAAATGACATGAAACCGACTGTATAAGCTGGTTTCGCTTTTTTTTTTCTCCCTCTCTGCAGCGGGGCTGTGTGTGTGTGTGTGTCGGCGGGAGGCGCACAGTGGTCGGTCGACGCGGGGCGGGGCGGGGGTGGTTTGAAGCCGCTTTATTTTAATTTAACCAATCTGTGTCGTTGCATATAATTTATTTTAGACTCAGAATATTTTCTGAATAACAAAGTATGAGTTATTAGTGAAGGAAATCCATCTGGATAACAGCAGACTGTCTGCTCGTAAAATATACGACAAGTCAGGACCACACGTAGATTTTGTTCGTATCTGAGAAAAATCCTAGGATACGAAAACATTGTTGAATGCCACAAATGATCCTAAATCACTCGTACGCACAGTTTAAGAACAAATCTGTGCGTACGAACGGTTCGTGAATGAGGGCCAATAAGTACACACAAGAAGTGCACACAAGAAGGACACACAATAAGTACACACAATAAGTACACAAAATAGGCACACATAATAAGTACAAACAATAAGCACACACAATAAGTACACAAAATAAGCACACATAATAAGTACACACAATAAGTACACACAATAAGCATACACAATAAGCACACACAATAAGTACACACAATATGTACACGCAATAAGCACACACAATAAGTACACACAATAAGTACTTGTAGACACAATAAGTACTTGTACACACAATAAGTACACACAATAAGTACACACAATAAATACACACAATAAGTACACACAAGGACACACAATAAGTACACACAATAAGTACACACAATAAGTACTTGTACACACAAAAAGTACACACAATAAGGACACAGAATAAGCACACACAATAAGTACACACAATATGCACACACAATAAGCACGAACAATAAGTACACACAATAAGTACACATAATAAGTACACACAATAAGTAAACACAATAAGCACACACAATAAGCACACACAATAAGTACACACAATAAGGACACACAATAAGGACACACAATAACAACACACAATAAGTACACACAATAAGTACACATAATAAGCACACACAATAAGGACACACAATAAGTACACATAATAAGTACATACAATAAGCACACACACAATAAGTACACACAATAAATACACACAATATGGACACACAATAAGGACACACAATAAGAACACACAATAAGTACTTGTAGACACAATAAGTACTTGTACACACAATAAGTGCACACAAGGACACACAATAAGTACACACAATAAGTAAACACTATAAGTACACACAATAGGCACACACAATAAGCACAAACACAATAAGTACACCCAATAAGTACACACAATAAGGACACACAATGAGAACACACAATAAGTACACACAATAAGTACACACAATAAGGACACACAATGAGAACACACAATAAGTACACACAATAAGTACACACAACAGGTCTCTCTTGTAAATGAGTCCTCGAGGCTCAGTGGGATTAACCTGTCTAAATAAAGGTTGAATGAATGAATGAATGAACAATAAGTACTTGTAGACACAATAAGTACTTGTACACACAATAAGTGCACACATTGGCCCTCATTCACGAAAATGTTCGTGATTTTTATTCTAAATTTCTCCTACTTTTGTTCGTACGAAGCGTTCGTACGAACGTGCCACGTCAGATACAACAAAGTCTTCTATCCACAGGAAAAGTGTGTATATGAGCTGCGTAAATAATGATGAATCCCACCTGCTCTATTCACCTGCTCGTGCACGCGAGAGGTTATTTACATAATTCCCACCCCTCAAAACACCATATAAGGATATACAGGTAGTCCCCGACTTACGAGCGAGTTCCGTACTTATGAGTTGCTCGTAAACCGAAAATTCGTACCTCGGAACGGCCCACAGTGGCTATCTCGTAAAACCGGAACTTTGCTCGCAAATAGAAAAAAGACGCTAGTGCTACGGCGCACACCCGTTTATCAACATGAGACTGAACAAGCGTACATACTGATCCTTAAACATGCACAACACTTTATTTACAAGCAGTTAGCTAGCACATTACACCACACATTCATCTATAAACACATACCTGTACAGTTTTTTCTGTACAACAGTGCTTTTCTCCGCCTTTTGTTTTCACACGACAGACACGTCGTCTCTCGCCCCCCCCTCCGCGCGCTCTATGTGCAGTCAAAGTGCAGTGCAACTGTCTAGTCCAGACAGAAAGGACTGTTAGTATCCTAACTTCATACAGAAAAAGTTTTAATAACTTACCGAAAGCCGTCTGCTTGCGCCGCCTTCAGCTGCATCTGTTAGCATTAGCCCCCCCGAATCCGCAGCTCCGGGCAGTCCGGTTTATCTGCATCTCCAAAAATGCTGTCGGCTTTGTTATTCCAAGTTAGCTCGTTGTCCCCCGATGTCTTCGGCTTCCAGTCCGACATCGAGGCGAGCTCCAGGGACCTCTGATCGCACAAAGCCGGCTGTCTGCTGCAGGTCTGGTGCTGGGTCCGGTTTAGCATGTTAGCCTTAGCTCATACCATGAGCTGCTGGTCTCGCGCGGCGCTGTGGGAGCGCTCGGCGGAGCGATCGCGGCTGCTGCTCCAGTCCTGAGACATTCACAGAGTTCAGGGAGTGTTTCCAGTTAATTTATCCGTATGAGGCATGCTCTTATGGGAGAAACAGTCCTCCAAAAGCCGACTGCCGAGTGCCGAGACTGGAACTAATGAATGTAAAATGGCGGAGGCGGTATTTCCGGTTCCTGGTTCCCGCAGGAAGTTGTTCAAAAAAGCATGAAATTATTTTAAAAAATATAATAATGATACTTTACGTATTTATAAAGCCATTTAAAACATTCACAGCTGCAACAAAGTGCTGTACACATGAAATTAAGAACATTTAAACCCAAAAAAAAAAAAAAAATTTTTTTTTTTTTAAATTTCATATTTTTATTAATTATGATAATTTCGTAAAGTCGAACGCTCGTAGGTCAGGGCGCTCGTAAGTCGGGGACCACCTGTAGGTTCCTGCCACCGCGAGCAGGAAGTGTCCATTCATAAAGTCGGTCCGGCTTTTATGCGTCAGAAAACACACAAACGCGTTTGGCGAATTAAATTGACTCGCCTTTGATCATAGTTCAGCCCCGGATCTGAGCGCAGACCCACACAGAATACAGATGACATCTGTGCGCCCAAAGTCAACAGGCAGAGTTATATTACAAATGACATGAAACCGACTGTATAAGCTGGTTTCGCTTTTTTTTTTCTCCCTCTCTGCAGCGGGGCTGTGTGTGTGTGTGTGTCGGCGGGAGGCGCACAGTGGTCGGTCGACGCGGGGCGGGGCGGGGGTGGTTTGAAGCCGCTTTATTTTAATTTAACCAATCTGTGTCGTTGCATATAATTTATTTTAGACTCAGAATATTTTCTGAATAACAAAGTATGAGTTATTAGTGAAGGAAATCCATCTGGATAACAGCAGACTGTCTGCTCGTAAAATATACGACAAGTCAGGACCACACGTAGATTTTGTTCGTATCTGAGAAAAATCCTAGGATACGAAAACATTGTTGAATGCCACAAATGATCCTAAATCACTCGTACGCACAGTTTAAGAACAAATCTGTGCGTACGAACGGTTCGTGAATGAGGGCCAATAAGTACACACAAGAAGTGCACACAAGAAGGACACACAATAAGTACACACAATAAGTACACAAAATAGGCACACATAATAAGTACAAACAATAAGCACACACAATAAGTACACAAAATAAGCACACATAATAAGTACACACAATAAGTACACACAATAAGCATACACAATAAGCACACACAATAAGTACACACAATATGTACACGCAATAAGCACACACAATAAGTACACACAATAAGTACTTGTAGACACAATAAGTACTTGTACACACAATAAGTACACACAATAAGTACACACAATAAATACACACAATAAGTACACACAAGGACACACAATAAGTACACACAATAAGTACACACAATAAGTACTTGTACACACAAAAAGTACACACAATAAGGACACAGAATAAGCACACACAATAAGTACACACAATATGCACACACAATAAGCACGAACAATAAGTACACACAATAAGTACACATAATAAGTACACACAATAAGTAAACACAATAAGCACACACAATAAGCACACACAATAAGTACACACAATAAGGACACACAATAAGGACACACAATAACAACACACAATAAGTACACACAATAAGTACACATAATAAGCACACACAATAAGGACACACAATAAGTACACATAATAAGTACATACAATAAGCACACACACAATAAGTACACACAATAAATACACACAATATGGACACACAATAAGGACACACAATAAGAACACACAATAAGTACTTGTAGACACAATAAGTACTTGTACACACAATAAGTGCACACAAGGACACACAATAAGTACACACAATAAGTAAACACTATAAGTACACACAATAGGCACACACAATAAGCACAAACACAATAAGTACACCCAATAAGTACACACAATAAGGACACACAATGAGAACACACAATAAGTACACACAATAAGTACACACAACAGGTCTCTCTTGTAAATGAGTCCTCGAGGCTCAGTGGGATTAACCTGTCTAAATAAAGGTTGAATGAATGAATGAATGAACAATAAGTACTTGTAGACACAATAAGTACTTGTACACACAATAAGTGCACACATTGGCCCTCATTCACGAAAATGTTCGTGATTTTTATTCTAAATTTCTCCTACTTTTGTTCGTACGAAGCGTTCGTACGAACGTGCCACGTCAGATACAACAAACACTTCTATCCACAGGAAAAGTGTGTATATGAGCTGCGTAAATAATGATGAATCCCACCTGCTCTATTCACCTGCTCGTGCACGCGAGAGGTTATTTACATAATTCCCACCCCTCAAAACACCATATAAGGATATACAGGTAGTCCCCGACTTACGAGCGAGTTCCGTACTTATGAGTTGCTCGTAAACCGAAAATTCGTACCTCGGAACGGCCCACAGTGGCTATCTCGTAAAACCGGAACTTTGCTCGCAAATAGAAAAAAGACGCTAGCGCTACGGCGCACACCCGTTTATCAACATGAGACTGAACAAGCGTACATACTGATCCTTAAACATGCACAACACTTTATTTACAAGCAGTTAGCTAGCACATTACACCACACATTCATCTATAAACACATACCTGTACAGTTTTTTCTGTACAACAGTGCTTTTCTCCGCCTTTTGTTTTCACACGACAGACACGTCGTCTCTCGCCCCCCCCTCCGCGCGCTCTATGTGCAGTCAAAGTGCAGTGCAACTGTCTAGTCCAGACAGAAAGGACTGTTAGTATCCTAACTTCATACAGAAAAAGTTTTAATAACTTACCGAAAGCCGTCTGCTTGCGCCGCCTTCAGCTGCATCTGTTAGCATTAGCTCCCCCGAATCCGCAGCTCCGGGCAGTCCGGTTTATCTGCATCTCCAAAAATGCTGTCGGCTTTGTTATTCCAAGTTAGCTCGTTGTCCCCCGATGTCTTCGGCTTCCAGTCCGACATCGAGGCGAGCTCCAGGGACCTCTGATCGCACAAAGCCGGCTGTCTGCTGCAGGTCTGGTGCTGGGTCCGGTTTAGCATGTTAGCCTTAGCTCATACCATGAGCTGCTGGTCTCGCGCGGCGCTGTGGGAGCGCTCGGCGGAGCGATCGCGGCTGCTGCTCCAGTCCTGAGACATTCACAGAGTTCAGGGAGTGTTTCCAGTTAATTTATCCGTATGAGGCATGCTCTTATGGGAGAAACAGTCCTCCAAAAGCCGAGTGCCGAGTGCCGAGACTGGAACTAATGAATGTAAAATGGCGGAGGCGGTATTTCCGGTTCCTGGTTCCCGCAGGAAGTTGTTCAAAAAAGCACGAAATTATTTTAAAAAATGATAATAATGATACTTTACGTATTTATAAAGCCATTTAAAACATTCACAGCTGCAACAAAGTGCTGTACACATGAAATTAAGAACATTTAAACCCAAAAAAAAAAAAAAAAAATTTTTTTTTTTTTTTAATTTCATATTTTTATTAATTATGATAATTTCGTAAAGTCGAACGCTCGTAGGTCAGGGCGCTCGTAAGTCGGGGACCACCTGTAGGTTCCTGCCACCGCGAGCAGGAAGTGTCCATTCATAAAGTCGGTCCGGCTTTTATGCGTCAGAAAACACACAAACGCGTTTGGCGAATTAAATTGACTCGCCTTTGATCATAGTTCAGCCCCGGATCTGAGCGCAGACCCACACAGAATACAGATGACATCTGTGCGCCCAAAGTCAACAGGCAGAGTTATATTACAAATGACATGAAACCGACTGTATAAGCTGGTTTCGCTTTTTTTTTTCTCCCTCTCTGCAGCGGGGCTGTGTGTGTGTGTGTGTCGGCGGGAGGCGCACAGTGGTCGGTCGACGCGGGGCGGGGCGGGGGTGGTTTGAAGCCGCTTTATTTTAATTTAACCAATCTGTGTCGTTGCATATAATTTATTTTAGACTCAGAATATTTTCTGAATAACAAAGTATGAGTTATTAGTGAAGGAAATCCATCTGGATAACAGCAGACTGTCTGCTCGTAAAATATACGACAAGTCAGGACCACACGTAGATTTTGTTCGTATCTGAGAAAAATCCTAGGATACGAAAACATTGTTGAATGCCACAAATGATCCTAAATCACTCGTACGCACAGTTTAAGAACAAATCTGTGCGTACGAACGGTTCGTGAATGAGGGCCAATAAGTACACACAAGAAGTGCACACAAGAAGGACACACAATAAGTACACACAATAAGTACACAAAATAGGCACACATAATAAGTACAAACAATAAGCACACACAATAAGTACACAAAATAAGCACACATAATAAGTACACACAATAAGTACACACAATAAGCATACACAATAAGCACACACAATAAGTACACACAATATGTACACGCAATAAGCACACACAATAAGTACACACAATAAGTACTTGTAGACACAATAAGTACTTGTACACACAATAAGTACACACAATAAGTACACACAATAAATACACACAATAAGTACACACAAGGACACACAATAAGTACACACAATAAGTACACACAATAAGTACTTGTACACACAAAAAGTACACACAATAAGGACACAGAATAAGCACACACAATAAGTACACACAATATGCACACACAATAAGCACGAACAATAAGTACACACAATAAGTACACATAATAAGTACACACAATAAGTAAACACAATAAGCACACACAATAAGCACACACAATAAGTACACACAATAAGGACACACAATAAGGACACACAATAACAACACACAATAAGTACACACAATAAGTACACATAATAAGCACACACAATAAGGACACACAATAAGAACACACAATAAGTGCACACAATAAGTCTACACAATAAGTACACACAATAAGTACTTGTACACACAATAAGTACTTGTACACACAATAAGTACACACAATAAGTGCACACAATAAGTGTACACAATAAGGACACACAATAAGTACACACAATAAGTACACACAATAAGCACACACAATAAGCACACACAATAAGTACACAAAATAAGTACACAAAATAAGTACACACAATAAGTACACATAATAAGTACACACAATAAGGACAGACAATAAGGACACATAACAAATACACACAATAAGTGCACACAATAAGTACACACAATAATTGCACACAATAAGTGCACAAAATAAGGACACACAATAAGTACACACAATAAGTACACACAATAAGGACAGACAATAAGGACACATAACAAGGACACACAATAAGTGCACACAATAAATACACACAATAAATGCACACAATAAGTACACACAATAAGTACACACAATAAGTGCACACAATAAGTACACAAATAAGATTGCTTTCCAACAATGTCTTCACATGGTCCAGACCTTTGTTTTATAATAATAATAATAATAATAAACTTTATTTGTATAGCACCTTCCTACAATGCCTTGCATTGACCAAGGTGCTTAACAGGATAAAAAGATGAATAAACTGGAACAATAAATCAATGAAAATAGAATAAGAAACAACAGCAATAAAAGAAGGCAATGGAAATAAAAAATGCTACATACTAAAATAACACAAGTAATAAAAGTTACACACTGAAAGCTTTTTTGAACAAGTGGAAATAAAAAGGCAATGGAAATAAAAAATGCTACATATTAAAATACCAAAAGTAATAAAAGTTACACACTGAAAGCTTTTTTGAACAAGTGGGTCTTCAGTCTGGTTTTGAACAGAGTCAGATCAGAGGTGGCACGCAGCTCAAGGGGGAGGCTGTTCCAGGCTTTTGGGCCGGCAACAGAAAATGACCGGTCTCCCCATTGTTTGTACCTTGAGCGAGGCACCTCCAGCAGGTGTTGACTGGCAGAGCGTAAATCTCTGCCGGGCTGATGGGCTTTCAAAAGTTCTGAGATGTACAGAGGAGCAAGTCCATTCAGAGCTTTGAAAACAAACAGCAGCAGCTTGAACTGTATCCTGAACTGAACCGGGAGCCAGTGTAGAGAGGACAGGACAGGAGTGATGTGTTCATATTTTCGTGTGTTGGTCAAAAAGCGCGCGGCAGAGTTCTGTACAAGCTGTAAACGGGAGATGGAGGATTGATTAATACCAACATACAAAGCATTACAATAATCAAGTCTGGAGGTCACAAAGGCATGGATGGCCTTCTCCAGATCACCACGGCTGAGAAATGACTTGACTTTGGAGAGCAGTCGGAGCTGGAAAAAGCTGGTCTTGACAACAGAACTGATCTGTTTATCAAGCTTTAAGTTGGAGTCAAGCTGCACTCCAAGATTTCTGACCACCGGGTTGAAGTGGGGGAGGGGAAAACCAACACTGGGACTGGGAAGGATGTTGCTGGTGTCACCAGGTGCACCAAATAAAATGCATTCAGTTTTATCTGTGTTTAGGTGGAGGAAGTTTTGAGAGAGCCAGTGCTTAATGTCATTTAAGCAGTTGACAAGAGTGTTTGAACTGAGTGAGGGGTTGGGAGTGACTGGCAGATAGATTTGTAAATCGTCTGCATACATGTGAAAAGACAGGTTATGACGTGTGATGATTGATCCTAATGGCAGCATGTAAAGAGAGAAGAGGACTGGCCCTAGAATAGATCCCTGTGGTACGCCAGAGGTCAGAGGGGTTGATGAAGAGGAGGACAGATCGCCTATCATGACAGAAAAAGTTCTCCCAGACAGGTAAGATTTGAACCACTCAAGCACAGCTCCCTGGAGGCCAACCTGCTGAGACAAGCGGTTGATTAGTACCTGATGGTCGACGGTGTCAAAAGCTGCTGAGAGGTCTAACATCACCAGCAGTGCAGGGTTTTTTGCATCCAGGGACAGAAGAATGTCATTCTGTACTTTGAGCAGTGCAGATTCAGTGCTGTGACGAGCTCGAAAACCTGACTGAAATTTTTCAAACAGGTTGTTGAGTTCTAGAAAAGATTGAAGTTGAATAAAAACAATCTTTTCTAGGACCTTTGATAGAAATGACAGATGGGAAACTGGTCTGAAATTAGAGAGAGCTGTAGGATCTAGGCCTGGTTTTTTGAGAAGAGGCCTGACCACAGCGTAATAAATGACAAAACACAAGGACCAATTACATCAAATGATTGTTTGAACATTTTAGAGGGAATGATGTCCAGAGAACAGTTGGTTTCATCTGCTGAACCACCTTGGTGAGGTGAGGCAGTGAGACCAGGTCAAATTGGTCAAAAACAGCTGTGGTTATTGCAGAGGCACATGACTGGATGGTGCTGGATGAACTGACAATGTTCTGCCTGATAGAGTCTATTTTGTTGACAAAATAGCTCTGAAAGTCATCGCAGGTAGACTGTGTGGCAGTTTTCAGAACATTGACAGATGGATTGATGACAGACTGGAGTGTGCTGAAAAGCGTCCTCGGCCGGTTGGAGCTGGTGGAGATTAAATTGGAGAGGTACTGTGACAAGACCTTCCAACAAGGTCTTCACATGGTCCAGACCTTTGTTTTCCAACAAGGTCTTCACATGGTCCAGACCTTTGTTTTCCAACAAGGTCTTCACATGGTCCAGACCTTTGCTTTCCAACAAGGTCTTCACATGGTCCAGACCTTTGTTTTCCAACAAGGTCTTCACATGGTCCAGACCTTTGTTTTCCAACAAGGTCTTCACATGGTCCAGACCTTTGTTTTCCAACAAGGTCTTCACATGGTCCAGACCTTTGTTTTCCAACAAGGTCTTCACATGGTCCAGACCTTTGTTTTCCAACAAGGTCTTCACATGGTCCAGACCTTTGTTTTCCAACAAGGTCTTCACATGGTCCAGACCTTTGTTTTCCAACAAGGTCTTCACATGGTCCAGACCTTTGCTTTCCAACAAGGTCTTCACATGGTCCAGACCTTTGTTTTCCAACAAGGTCTTCACATGGTCCAGACCTTTGTTTTCCAACAAGGTCTTCACATGGTCCAGACCTTTGTTTTCCAACAAGGTCTTCACATGGTCCAGACCTTTGTTTTCCAACAAGGTCTTCACATGGTCCAGACCTTTGTTTTCCAACAAGGTCTTCACATGGTCCAGACCTTTGTTTTCCAACAAGGTCTTCACATGGTCCAGACCTTTGTTTTCCAACAAGGTCTTCACATGGTCCAGACCTTTGTTTTCCAACAAGGTCTTCACATGGTCCAGACCTTTGCTTTCCAACAAGGTCTTCACATGGTCCAGACCTTTGCTTTCCAACAAGGTCTTCACATGGTCCAGACCTTTGCTTTACAACAAGGTCTTCACATGGTCCAGACCTTTGCTTTACAACAAGGTCTTCACATGGTCCAGACCTTTGTTTTCCAACAAGGTCTTCACATGGTCCAGACCTTTGCTTTACAACAAGGTCTTCACATGGTCCAGACCTTTGCTTTACAACAAGGTCTTCACATGGTCCAGACCTTTGTTTTCCAACAAGGTCTTCACATGGTCCAGACCTTTGCTTTCCAACAAGGTCTTCACATGGTCCAGACCTTTGCTTTCCAACAAGGTCTTCACATGGTCCAGACCTTTGTTTTCCAACAAGGTCTTCACATGGTCCAGACCTTTGTGGAGCAGCAGGAGACCCCAACGTGCACTGGGATGTGAGGGATGTGCACGTAGCTGTGACACATGTTTGTGTTGACAAATGATTGAAACATCTGGAGAACTTGATGTTAAAGTTTCACCTGGACCTTCAAGATAAAGTGAATAAATCAATAGAAGTGAAATGAATGAAAAGGTGATGAAGAGCCACTAGAAGATGAAGAGCTGCAGATGTTTGACCCCGGGGTCACATGGTCCAGCAGCTGCTCAGACACTTCATTGATCTTCTGTCATGACTAATAGTTGTTGTTGCAGCACAAACACAAGTGTTGCTTTGAAAGCAGCAACGTGTTGCTGTGATGTTGCTCTCCTCTCTCCACACCTCCTGTGTGTTGTGTGTGAAACATGTTCACACAACAACTAACTGTGGCTGCTTCACATCTGCTCTGGAGCTCATTTACAGCTCAGTGCTGCCACCTGCTGGATACACTCACAAACCACATGCAGGAACATCTGCAAACATCTGGCTTCAGCATCCAGCTGATGTTCATATGTGCACTCTGAGTTCACATTTCACTCTTTTGATCCATCAGCATCATTTTTAGGACTTCTTTTCATTTGCTCATGTTCCATCACATGACCTGTCTGAGGACTTTCCTTTCACTCAGACATGGACAAAACATGATCACCCTTTCATTAATGTCCACTTACAGGACCTGCTGCTTCTTTGTTTGTGTAAACAATGCTGCAGGTAAATAAATTGCTTGTTAGAACTAATAAAGTTGTCTGATAGTTGGATTAAATGACAAAACATAAAACAAACTAAAGATTTCACAAACATGAACTAAATTCAATGTTTTGTTGAAATGATTGGACTTCATAGCTCATTAAATGTAATTATCAATGTGTGAGTGTTTCTCAGCAACTACAAACTCTGCTTCAATGATCTTGGTGTGAACATGAAGAGAACATCTGGGAGAGTTCATCAGAAGTGTGAGCATCACAACAGCTGCTGATGTTTCACACAAAATGAGGATGAACAGAGAAAAATAGTTTTTATTCCCTCGTCTGAAGTCTTTTTCATTTTTTATTATTATTTAAATTTATTCATTTTACATTAAAACAACAACAACAACAACAACAACAACAACAACAACAACAACAACAACAACAACAACAAAGAAAAATAAGAAACCATTTTGCATATTATTAAAAAGAAAACATAAAATGAAAGGAGGCAGAAAGAAGAAGAAATCTGAAAGTTATGCACCATAACTCATGTTCCCTGAAGGAAGGGAACGAGGTGCAACATACTTGCTATGGGAATTGCGCCCCCGCGCGATTACCTGAAGGAATATACTCACGCCTTTACGGCAGGGGCGTCACCGCCGCGCCAGAGGCCCCGCCCTCTGGGTACTTAAGCGGCTTGCGCCCCTCCATCTTTCTCCAAAGTTGCACTTCACCGAGCTTTCAGCATTGAAAAGGGCCAGCTATGTTGCACCTCGTTCCCTTCCTTCAGGGAACATGAGTTATGGTACATAACTTTCAGTTCCCTTTCAGTTGGTCTCTCGGTGCAACATACTTGCTATGGGAACGTAATCCACTCACGCCCTTGAGATGCTCAGTGAAATACATGCTAGAGTGAACGTCTGCCTGTGACCAACAGGCACCTCAAGGCCGCTTTCTACTGTATGTTAGAAAGGACAGACTGAGTGACGTCACCTGCAGTAACAGCCAAACTGTAATGCTTTGCAAAAGTATTTAATGAGCTCCAATTCGCAGCAGCACAGATGTCTGCCACTGGCACAACCTTTAATAATGACCAGGAAGTGGCCAAGCCCCTAGTGGAGTGGCATGCACTTCATAGGGTACTTGTTGACCTTTGCTACTGTATGCCCTCTTAATGGCCTCGGTCACCCAATGTGAGAGGTGTTGTTTTGATAGGGCCTTTCCTGTAGCAGGTGCTGCAAAGCAGACGAACAGTTGGTTTGTTTTCCTCCATTCGGCTGTTCTCTGCATGTACCGTATTCTCCGACGTATAAGTCGCACCTTTTTGCCTACATTTCTAAGCCCTGCGACTTATAGGCCGGTGCGACTTATACGTCGATTTTTCCAATATTTTGGTCATAATTTGACTTTGGTCAAAAACTCCAAAAATGGTGCAGTACCAGTTTCGGCCGCTATGGGCGCTAAGAAACCCTTTACAGTACCTACACTGTTGACATCTGCCTGGTCCAAAAATGGTGCAGTGACACAGAAGATGAAGACTTCAATGGTTTTGAATAAATAAATAAAAACCATAAAATAAATACAGTATCTGTTTCTGTCATCATTTTAAACTGAGACACGTTTTTTACTGTAATGTCAGCTAATAAATATATTGCTGGGTTTCAGATGACGTAGCAGTGACGTCACAGAATGCAGATGCGGGGCAAGAAGTAAACGCAGCCGTTTCCTTCTGTTGCTGATTCAGCATCAACATGCCTAAATTCTGTGCCGTTTACGGTTGTTGCAACCGCTCTAATCGAGAGATAGATAAAAGTTATTTTCGTGTTCCGAAAGTAGTATGCTACAAGGGGATTAATTTAAAAAAACTTACAGAAAAAAGACGACAAACGTGGATTACAACCTACGGCTAAAAACAGGAGGTGCAGAAACTGACGAGAGTCTGCAGCGACCACTTTGTTACAGGTAAGGGTCGTATCGTTTAAATCATATTTTCAGATATTTTATTGGACAGTAACTAGAAAGACAGGTAAGATATGTTATGCCCTAGCTTGTGTAGTGGTTCAACACTTGGTTGTTCCCAGAAAAAATCCGATTAGAATGCTAATGTTGTTAGCGGTTAGCTTAGTGCTAGGAAAGGCATTTACGTGTTTTACTTTAAAGTGGTGTCTTATATTTAGGTTGTCCGAGTGCAGCAGGTGATGTACATTCCCAAGACTGGGCCCCCACTGTTAACCTGGGGTACCAAAGAAGTAACGAGTGGCCACAAACAGAAGCATCCCTCCGGCGCAGGGAAAGAGCTAAGGCCTGGAAGCTTCTCTGCACTGAGGAGGCCAACAGTCTGGAAGATGAGCTCTGTGAAGAAAGCTTACCA
>JBBPBX010033146.1:21515-33436 GCA_038048925.1 Garcialebias charrua | reverse complement strand
CTGTCAAAATAACCAGAAAACCAGCTAAACAGACAGCAATTTTAATATTTTAAACAGATATTGCAGTCACAATTAATTCAATTAAATTTTCAACATTTACTTCAGGACTGGGCAATAAGTCTCTCAAAAACAATATTGTAGCTAAATCGACCACAATGATTTGAGACCATCAGCTAATAAATCAAGCCAATGAACAACCTATCCTTAAGAATGAAAAAAGTTACAGAATCAAACACCTTTACAATTTTGACCATTTATACAATTTCTTTCCCTGCTTTTCTGTGCAAGGTTGCAGGACAGCTGGTGTCTACAGCCTGCTGTCATTGTGAAAGAGGCGGGGTACACCCTAGACAGATTGCTAATCCATCACAGGGCCACATAGACAAACAAGACGACAACCACACATGCTCTCACTCACAGCTTAGTTACCAAGTGCACGTTTTTGTATTCATGTTTTTGGTCTGCTGGAGAGAGCTGGTGCACTCAGAGAAAATTCACTTATACACAGAGAGGACATGAAAACTCCTCACAAGAAGACTCCAGGAGGCAAACCTGTGACCGTTTTTTTCTGTGAGACGATAGTTCTAACCACTTGACTGCATATACACATCAATTCATTCCTGCAACACAGTAGTTGAAACTCCGATTTGAAAGGGATATACAGTATTGTTTTGCCGTAGAGCTGGTTGCAATGAAAATATTGAACTGTTCTTTCTGAGGAACAAATGACACATTTCACCTGGCACACAAGTCTTGTCAGTTACACAGTAGCTGCCAGAGGGCTTTTTGATACAATATGTTTCATACCGCCAACCAGGATTTGTGTTTATTTATTTATTTTATAAAATGTATTACAACTTAAAAATACAACAGTCGACAGCAAGGTGCACGAGCAAAGCCCTCATACTACTGAATTACAAAACTATAATAAATATAAGTACGATTAGCTGCATATGAATGCAGCTTACCAACCAGTAAATGGCGTGAATGGTGCACATAGTGAGTAAAGACGCCCATCAGCTGACAAAGACGTGAATGTTAGTCAGACAGATACTTGAAAGGTATTTTGTTGCTTATTTAATGATGTGCCATCTATATATAACTGTAGATAGTAAGTACAAACAGCTGAAACAACCTTTTACGCACAGGTTGGCATGTTTACAGGAATATAAAATTAGGATTGATCGTTAACGTTATCAATTTTGTGATATATTATTTCTAATAAATACTCAATTCACCATATATTTGATCTAATAATCAGTCCTTCTGACCAGAAATTAATGACGAATTAACAACTTTTGATTTAGATTATTGGAAAGAAAACAACACTCTCAACCTGGAATGCCATAATTTATGCTAACAAATGGGCTTTGCAGTTAAAGTAATAAACTGTGGGCTGGCTCTATTATAATTCTTTGTAATAAATCCCTCGGGAAGCAGAACTATACTTGTCATTTATGTTATAATCTGGAGATAGCCCAATTATTTAAAAGACAGCAAAGTTAGGGTTAAGTTACAGTTTATATATATATATATATATATATATATATATATATATATATATATATGCCATAATTCAAAATTTTATTCACACACTGATTCAGAACCAAAATTTTTTTAACACAGTTGAACATATCTCTAATAGAAATCAGGCCCTGAGGTCACAGCACTTTGGATTTGAGTTAGAATCGTGATGATAGTTACGGTAATAAACTCCAGCTAAAAACAAAACGGGCCAGTGAAAACAAGTTGTGTGAGTCATTCAAAACAAAACTTATAAAAATAAATAAAATTTGAGAAAGGGAGGTGTATAGTGATAGGTAGTCAATGGATTCTAGGAACTAGTAATTGGAGGAAAAAAAATTGCTAAAAGTTTGGTTTCTAAATGAAAAACACTAAACAAAAATCTGACAAGTGATCCTAACCGTTACACTGCTAAAAATGATATATTTTACTATTCTATGTGTCTTTATAATACTGAGTGAGTAACTACCGTTATGTTATTTTGCAGTCACAATTCCCCTGATATACATATATGAAGTTACAAATCTTCAAGATGGCAAACCACAAATACAGTAAACCTCCTAATGTTAGGTAGAGTCAACCCTGTCTAATGATCTGATCTGTCTATTAATATGTTATGCACCTCTCAGCATGTGTATTTAATATCAGCTGTCATAGTCTATTTAAGGTAGGCCACATAACTAAAGTGTAGAAAAGTTATTATTAGAAAAAAATGTTATTGTGTTTGAACTATCAATGGGCAAATATACTCTTTGCTCATAAATTTGTAGATGAACACTTTGTTTACTACACTGCAAGACAATAGTGAAATGTTACCTGGTTTTGAGAAATGTGTAATAACCTACATTATGATTGCATATAATAAAATAGGAACCATAAGAGGATACAGAGTAAACAGCTGCCTGGACTTGGTTTCTACTACAGATTCAAAATGAGCTGGGTAACATATTGTACAGGTTATGGCTGCAGTATGATGTCATGTTTTGAGCCCTACTTACCGCTCATGCCTTTGCGAGGTACACATGGCGTCGGGGCATGTCTAGATGCAGTGGCTAAAAGTGGATCCAGAGGCTGAGCACACAGACTGGCCAGATGTTCAGCACTGAGGTCTCCGGCACAAAACCGTACCATAGTCTGGCTGACGGATGAATTGATCTCCAACATGGCTGACCAATGAGAAATGGGCAAAAAGGGTAATTAGAAGGAGAGGATATAAGTTATTAGCTAAGTTGTAAATCTTCATTTATACCGGTAATATGTAAACAGCAGACTTTTTTTGTTTTGTTTTATCCTATTTGTATTTGGCTAAACCAAAACATTGTTTTTTTTAAAATACCATTTTCTTTAATTCATTCTCAATTTGTATGCTTTCTTTTACGATTGTCTACTGTTGTCTTTGTTGTCTACTGTTGTCATCGCTCTTTGTTAAAATCAGGTCTCTCTTGTAAACGAGTCCCCAGGGCTCAATGGGACTGACCTGTATAAATAAAGGTTGAACGAAAAGACAAAACAAAAGGAGTTGCGTTGTAGTTATCTAACTTTAGATGCCACACGATGAATTCCTGAGGCGATGTGATCACGCAGCAGGTCTATACATGTTAGACATAGCGACTATCAAAGTTTTTGTTTCACAGACTGACAAAAAGAGAAATCCCATTCTCAGGCTGACCAACGAAAACAATGTTTAACGAGAAATATGAAACTTGGGGTGTTCTTTTTTTTTAGCTGCAATGAAAATACAATGATCTTATTCTGTCATATGGAATTTCGATACAATGCATTCCCTTTGTAGATAATCACAACATGAATTGTTATTTCTCTGCAACTGTCATCACTTTGAGCATGCATCAGGATGTCTTCACCGTTAGCACATTCTTACCATCGGCAAGCTCTGCTCCAAACACAATCGCCCGTGACCCCGACACACCAAGGCAGTGCAGGAGAGAATCACAGCGGAGACTGAAGTTTATAAGGGCCGCTTCAACGCCGACTTTGGCTAAGCCGAGCCAAAGTGCCACATACAAGGGCCTGCTTTCCAAAAAGAGAGCCACCACATCTCCAGGAACCCATCCTTGACCTCTTGCCCAGTGGGCTACTGCGTTAGAGTACTCGTCCAGCTGGATGAAGGTCCACGTTTCCCCTGTGGCGTCGTAGATCAGCGCTGGTTTATTCGGGTGGCGTTTTACCGTCTGGGCGAAAATGGAAGGGATGTTGCTTCCGTTACGCATGTAACGCCATAAGGCCAGCTTCACTCTCAACAGCACGTACAGGCCGCTGACCAAAGAGGGAGAAGAGGAGAACACATTCAAGTATACAGCTTCCAAACCATATGAATATATTTACAGTGGTGGAGAAAGTACTCAAACACTGTACTTAAGTAAAAGTACAAATAAACAGACAAAAATGTACTCTAGTAAAAGTAGAAGTACCATATTAATGTTTTTACTTAAGTAAAAGTAAATAAGTACTTGCTTTTAAAAATACTTAAAGTATTAAGTAAAAGTACTTGCTGAATGTATTACGTAATGCAATGATCTACAATATCAAGTGTGCCTACTGTATGTATATTTTCTGTAATACTGTACACTAATAGTGTGTTGAGTCATTTTAATGAACAATGCTGCAGATAATACATGTTTTATTGTGTTTACTCTGTGACACAGTTCACACTTGGACTTGTGATTCTGTGCATTTTTCAGGGATGACATGCAGAGTTAAATGTCATTAAGCAAAATAAGAATAATAAGGAACGATTATACCTTAGAAAGTTTTTATTTAACACAAAGTAAAACCAATGTGTCATTTTAACTGCAGTAAACACAGTGAAGTAAAAGTTGTCTGTTTGAAAAAAGGAGCATTAGAGCTAACAAAGGAACAGACTCTGATCATTTCAACTCTAGTTAAAATACTGTCTAGTCAACTTGTAATGGGTCATTAGTGAACAATATTTTAACTTCCTGACACCATTTTCAAAACTTGAACCTGAGTGTCGAGACATTTGAAGACATCTCTTGTCTCCTGACATCCCATGAACTGACACATTTTAATATTACAGCAAGAATTTCTTGTTCAAGTTCAGAAAAAGTTGGTTTTCAAAGATTTTTGAGTCCAGTCTGGCTCTTTAGGAGAGAGAATCTGTCCTGCTGAACTGAACACTCTTTCAATAGTCTTTCAATAAGGTCATGGGTGGTGTGTACTGTATCTTCTGGCTGAATCTTTGTGGTGGAATCCATTATGGGTGTGTTAGTGGTGCTGTGGGTGCTCCCAGCTCAATGAATATACGTCATTGGTCCAGCTCTTCTTGAAGGCAGGTCTAATGCTACCTGTCCACTTTGCAGTGACTCAATGGACCAACTTCCCTCTCGACATCAGTTACGTTCAAACTAACGACAAATCAAAACTTGTAACTCAACACATTATAGAAATGTAGTGTAGTAGAAAGTACAGATACTTCATGTAAAATGTAGTGGGGTAAAAATAAAAGTACCCACATTTAATTCTACTTAAGTAAAGTACAGATACATGAAAAATGTACTTAAGTACAGTAACAAAGTATTTGTACTTAGTTACATCCCACTACTGTATACAGTATTTATTAGAACTTAGTTGACTTACTTGAGATCTCTCTTGGCAGTTCGTGCTGCAACGTAGAAGTACTTCCAGCTTCTTGTGCCCAGATATAGCCCCAAGCCTGCTGCCAGGCTCCAGGACCAGGACACCCCAACCAGACGCAGCAGTCCCACAGACCCCAGAGAGGCTGGCACACTCGCTGCATTGTGCATTCTTTTTACAGAGTGGAGGGAAGAAAGGATGGCATTTTACACAATAACAGGCTTGAAATAAAGCCTACATGGTTTCCACTTAGAGGACTGAAGTAGACTGGTACACACAAGTACACATAGAAAACTTTAATAACTTTACAATAACAAAATCTCATTAAAATAGAATGCGTAATTGGTTATTAATACACTTATAACAAAAAGAGTCGAGCCCGCGTAATGAAATGATCAGATGCTATGCTAAATAACATTAGCTCTTATCGCTAATTTGCAAATATTGTACACAACTTGAACTTACCTGGCTACGAGTCAATAATTTGACACGATGTCAAGCACCCGACAAACCCGACGATAGACAAATAAGTTACTTATTGTGTTTTTTTTTTACTTTAAGCTTTGAAGTTGTCCTCCCGCTGGAAAAAGCGTCGAAAGAAATAAGAAGCCTTTTCGGTGAAACCAAGAGTTTTGAAATGTTACAAGTTTGTTTTCAGCGGCGCTGTCAAGTAGTAGTTTACAACATTTAAACACATTATTATGGGTTAGCAAGGCAGATAGTATTACATATAAAATATATACACAAGGGTGCCCTAATAACGAGAATCTGTACGGTTAAAAATTAATAAAAACCCTAAAGAAAACTGTAAGATTCGGTGATTCAAGCTATTTTCTGTACTCCATGTTGAAGAGGCAACTGTCTTTCGAAGCCCCGCCCATCCCGGGTGTGAAACTTCCAAAGCTCATCAGCCATTGGTTTAATTTCAAGTCTGTCAAACGGCTTTCAATTTTGATTGGTCAATATTAACGCTGCTCAACCAACCCATTGGTAGCTGCTACTGAATGTAGGACAAATCCCCAGGACACCGGCTCAGACTACCAACGAGAGATGTAGTTTCAAGAGCATTACGCATTCAGTCCACACAACTGTTCAAACTACAGGCATGCTCAATATGTACTGTCAAGTCCCATTAGAAAAAAAACCCCACTTTAAAATGTTTTATATATGCATTTTCTTAACTAAACACATAAAAAAAGCTTTCTCTCTGCAATGACATAGGGCCATTACATTAAGGTATCTCTGCGACTGTCTATAGAGGCCCTTGGTGTCCTGAAGTTTTGGCTGTAGACACCACAGCAGAGCCTTGAAAGTGTTGTCCTTCTTATTAAGATGTACACCCATGGGTCCACGATCTGATTCCAGGCGACCAAGCGTAAGCTCCGAAGAATAAACCCATGTTCCTGGTTTTTGGGACCCCAGTGGAGCTGGTTCATAAGAATGTTGACCTGTAAAGCAAAAGGAACTTACAGTATTCATTCACATTTAATAACGTCTACATTGAACCTAGTTGCAAATCTAATAATGCAAAACATATAGATTAATATAGATATTAATTTAAACAAATTGTGCAAATTAAAAAAAGTAGTACACACAAGAAACGGGCCCCAGCAGACACAGGACACCACAGTGACTCCTGCCAGTTGCACCAACATCTCCACTTCCAATGAGCAAAAGATGGATGATGAAGTTGATGCAGAAGATGTTTTGCGAGAACTTCGAGCTGAAGGATTTGTATAACAGTTTCCTGACTCTGACTTGGCTTTCAGCAATGGCAGGCCACTCAGGATGTTGCAAAGCAGGGACAAAATGAGTGCAGTGAGGCCCAGACATGAGAAGACCAAAACTAGACTTTTGTCAGCTGTAGTCTGTGAGTCTTGTATAGGCAAAAAACACCATGTGCCAGGATACTGGGTAGCATATTTCCCCACAGTAAAAACAGGTAACAAAGCGAGCATGAGCGCAGAAGAGGTAAAAAGTAACACCATTCTCTTCACAAGAGTCGTTGTAAAGTAAACGTGAAGAAAAGGTCTGTTGATTGCCACCCAGCGCTCAACTGCCATGGCACAACCCAGCAGCAAAGGACACAAGCCAAAAAATACCATACTTGCTCCAAAGGTATTACAAAAAGGCACGCTGGAATTTATGGATGGTATATTACCGGTGTACCTCGCACTTATGTGTCCATACAACGCAAAGGTACCTAGGATGAAATGACCTCCTAGGTCAGCCAAAAGTAAAGCCACTGTCAGCAAAAGAAATGGAGCTTTGGACTGGCCTCGAAATCTGCCACGAGACATAGCCAGGATTCCCAAAGCAGTGAGGTTGGAGACGGTACCAAATATCATGGTTAAGCAGGACAAGAGTAAATCTAAAAGTCGAGGGGAATGTGGGATGCTAGTGATGTTGCTGGAATTGGATTGTAGTGATGATGAGCGATTCAAAAACGAGGTTGCAGATGCATTCATCATCTTTGATGGGATCTGCAGAAAGTCAGAAGTTTAAATGAAAACATTAGTGCTAATTTACTGATGAGAAACTAATTACTTGTGCTTTTAATTGTAATTTATTCTCTTCTTTTAAAGGGTTTTCAAATTAAATTAAGTTAAGATGACGTTTGTGCAAAACTGTGAAAAAATAGCTCAAATAATCATTGTACAATAAGAAAACTTAAAGTGAATTCTTTTTCACCACAAGCAAACACTGCAAGCTGAAAACACATGCATGTGCATCATTAGTTTGGATTTTTTTTGTTGTTGTTGCCATATTGCATTTTCATTTTTAACAGTTTGCATACATTCAGACCATGCACTGGAATATTCTGTTTATTATGGTGTCATTTCAATGATTTCAGCACTTTTAGTTTTACATGTGACATGAGCAAAACATTTTCACACATAACATGTAAATATACCATGTTTTCACATGTAAAAACATTTGATTTGAAGTTCCTATGGTTTTCCTGTAAAAAATTCAACTAAAAAGGCACAGGTAAGATAATAAATTGTTACACCGGTTAGCAGTGCAACAAAACAGTGTTGATGTTTTATAATAACAATTTTTATCACATGAAGAAATCATACCTTGCAACGAGACTGTCTCAAAGCAACAATGTTGACAGTCTTGATGTTGAATTCGATTAGAAAATGCAGATCAAAGTAAAAACTTCACTGATTGCGATGTACCGATACCTTGAAGAAAACATAAAAAATAAAGATGAACAACATAGATACAATTTGAACCAGTTCATTTTCATGATTCTAAGTGTCTGATTCTGTTATTTCTTTTTACTTTTACTGAGGATGCACATCTTCAAATTGTAAAACTGATACCATGGGAAACATGTCTTAAATACTTTGTCACAAAGACTTTACAGTGAATCACTTCTTACTTTCGGAATGTCCTTATGGGAAAGCACTTGTCGTGTAAAATAAAGCATTTTGTTCCGAAACCACAAAGGGAATTCATAATTTCACATAGAATCCAGGGATTATATTCAGAACAGTTAAAACATAAATTGTTTGTTGAGATTAGAAATTCTTTAAACAGACAATAAATACCAACAATTTCTCTCAAACGTCAAGGTATTGAATTTTATTTTCCTTTTACTAAAAATGGCATTCTTTCCAAAAGCAAAACAATTAAAGCAAATACAATACTTTGTTAAAAAGGGTATAGTGCTTCTCCTTCTTCATATTGTTTTAACTCCTAAATACTCCAGACATTTGAATTTATCTCCAAATTCTAGTGTGGTCCAAGAATAAGGACGGTGCACACATTTCATAGTTTTTTTCCCCTGAGAGGCGTGTAGTAGCCTGTTCTTTACTTGTATGCCAGTTCATAATGATCTTAACTGTTATCTCTGGAGAAAGGAATGCACAGACTTTAGCCATGTCAATCAGCAATAACGGCTATGAATTAAGAATAAAGCTTACCTTCAGATGACACTGGATGAACAGTTTTGAGATAGTTCAGAAATACAGAGAGAGGATGAATACGTCTCTTGTCAAAGCTGCCCTGCGTGTCCAGTCAGTTATCACGATTTCCTGCAATCATTTGCTTTTTGTTCCCCTCCCTTTGTTTTTGTTTAGCCTCTCTACAGTTTTGGTTTCTGCATTCTGCTTCCTCTCTCGCTCTCCCTGGTGTACTGCTCTTTTATTGCCTCTGTCTAGACCTGCATTCACTCTCCTCCCCTGTTGAACGTGTTCCTTCTGCTGATGTTCTGGAGCAAAGTATTGATTGTTTGACAGTCATACACAGATTTAGTTATTATAGTTCTCATCCCCTTCACCTATTCACAATTATAGTTTTAAATTCCTAAAAACAAAAACAGCTAAACACCAACAACCATAAAAAATAAGCACAAATCATTTAGCAGCGTCAGTGAGCTTCTACTATAAATCAGTTCAACAGATCAAAGAAACTTGAGCAGCACTGCTGCCTGAAAGCTTCTCTGACATATGATCATGTCACTTCAGATTATATTTGTTGTGTATAAAATGTTTTAACCCAAACCATAATGAGATGATTATTCCAAGTTCAAGTTTTTCTTGAAAGTATCACGTCTTTAACCTGAACAGGAAGACAGACGTCAATCATTTCCTGTGAACTTGTGAAACTGATGTCAACCTCACCAAGAGAAAATACAAGCAAACTATCAGTGACATTAAAAAGAAGGCGCATGTTATTTATTTGACAAAAACATGAAGACGGATAAAAAGTATGACTTAAAGTTATTCTTACAGAAAAATAGATAAAATATCAACTTCAAAAATTCATATAAAAGTCTGTAAGTGCAGAAGCTCTCACTAATCTAGCCCCTTCAAGCTCTTTCATACGCGACACATTTCTTCAAAAAAGGAGGTCTTGAATCCAGCGATTATATTTGTGTCTTTACTGAACTTAATAAAAAGCGATACACAAAAAAGGCATACAGATTCAAAACAAATAGAAAGTGACGGTCAAAAGACTGTGTTACTCTTCGGGTGCCAGACTTCTACTGAATAAACGAATGCTTACGTCATATTTATACCCATTTCAACAGCCAATCAGAAGGCACCACGTCATAAGCTTCAACAGCATACAATTCCAAATGCTTATTTTTCTTCAAACAATAGAACCTGGCTGTAACTCACAGAATCAATTCAGGCAACAAAATAAACATTTCTTTTAAACTTAAATCCTTTATATGGCTCCTACATTTTCCGGCCCCTAATTGACTATGTATTAACATATCAATTATTAACTCAACTTAAATTGGAGCCATAAATATTTCAGTAACTTATCAAACAAAAGCTTGCTTAATTTGGTTACAAAACAGTCTCTTAATGAAAAATTTTATTCTCCATTCAGATGCGTCTGGAAGTCGTCCAGAGTCATCCAGTCCATGTTGAGGTCCATTCCAAGACTCAAAGTGGCTTGGCTCTTGTCAGATTTGTCAGAGCTCTATGGTGGCTCCTGATTTTCATCACAGACCACGTAGAGTCTGGGCTCACTGTCCTTTCTCCTCTTCCTCCTATCTTCAGCTGATATTTTCTTCTTCCAGCTTGGATGCTGCACGTCCTCAGGCCTCTCCTTTCGTTCTCTGAAATCATCTGTAGGTCGTGCTTTTCCCGTGCATTCCTCTTCTCGTTCGTCACTGTCCAGGCTAAAGCCAGAACTATGGTCCCGGTCTGGTAGCCTCTTGTTGCTTGGTCCTCTCTGTCTTCTCGTGGTCTGGTTTCTGTGTAGCAGACTTCTTAGCAGGCTTGGAAAACTTTTCAGTCTTTCCTGTTAACTTTGTGGGCTTGCTGCTGCTTTTCTCTACAGCAGGTGGATGAGTTGGTGACCTGCGAGGAGCTCGATCTTTGGCCTCACAGTTTAGCAGGAACTTTTTAAACAAATTGGTTGAACCACTAGCATCCTTCTTTGCTTTCTTTTTATTTCCCTTTTGTCTTTTGTCTTTATGCTTTCCTGCCTCCTTTGCCTTCTCATTTTTGTGTTTTTTCATATGAACATGCTCGTCATCATCTTCATCTGAGTTGGCACAATGTTTCTTTGTTTCACTCTTTTTCTTCTTGGGAGGAGAGGGAGGTGTTGGGACTCTGTCTTTTTCTTTATCCGTCTCTGGTGCCAGAAGGGGTCTCATGTCATCTTTCAGAGGCAGCTTGATGCAATAATGACCATCTGTGAGCTGTTCTGGTGTAGTTACAGCATGCATGAACTGTTTATCCTGCCGAGATGGTTCTTGTTTGTCCTCATACTGACGTTCTGGGAAATCTGCATGATAATGCTTCACCAGCATGTCTTTAATGTTCAATACAGATATGCGATTGACAAGAAAATCTTGTTTTTTAGTGACACATAAGTCCATACCTTGACATCTGCTGATTGGTCCATTTACCACCCAGCCCAGAGCTGTTTTCACAGCATAAGGTCCATCATTCTGGCTGTTGATGATCTTCCATGGCTCCATAGCCTTGTGAGCATTAGCACCAATGAGAAGTCCAATATTTGACTCTAGTCTGGGAAGATGAACTTGGTTCAGGTAAGGCCATCTCTCCAAATCTCGCTCTTTTGGTATATTACCCCTTGTTGCAGGGATGTCTGGTTGAGTGTACACATCTGGCAGCGTGATGAAGTCTTGTTCATCGAGGCCACAGACCTCTAAATCTGTAAGAACATAACTACAGACTTTCTGTTCCTGTGCCATGGTGCGAAGAAGGATTTCTTTCTTTTTCCCACGAATATTTAACTTATTCGCAAGATCCTCGGTGCAAAAGGTTGCTGTGCTACCTTGATCCAGG
>JBBPBX010033146.1:0-17661 GCA_038048925.1 Garcialebias charrua | reverse complement strand
TGTTGCTTTTAACTTTTGGCTATTGTTTGGCTACTTGTTACTTTTAATTTCTGACAAGTCGTTTGCTACTTTTAACTTTTAACTAAGCTATTACTGCTTATAGCTAGCCCTTTGTTACAGTTAGCTTTTAGTCTAACTTATGCTACTATTACCTTTTAGCTAGCCCTACTACCTTTAGCTTGTTGCAAGTGACATGCTCCAATTAGCTATCATTTTTCTATATTTGCCTTCTAGCTAGGGGTTCTAGCTAGGGGTCTATTTATTTTATGCTGAATCTCAGTCGTCCAGCCTACTGTTCATGACAGCCCCCTTTCTGCTCACACACAAAATCCTTCAGAAGTCTGCGTTCATAATACATTTTCACAAAAAAAATGCAGTTTTTGCAGTAATTATTAATGTATTGTATTTGGAGACATTTGGGTAATATGTTTCCTTGTTGTTCTTGTTTATGCAACTTTTTTTGTTTCATTTACTATTATTTTTTTTTTTTTTCTCAGAAATTTCCTGAGCCACAAGTCATTTAATTTTTCATGTGAGATTGTTTATGATGTTTCACGGATGTCAAAAGCAGAGATGTGCTGTAATTACATGCTGCTGGAGTGGAAATGACGTGACTATTTGTGCGTGAAGAAGGACATGGAGGAGGATAACTGTGTTACCACTGTCATCAAAATTTGAAAACGTTTTGCCACATTGTTCTCATGTAGAGTCTGGTGTTTGTTATTAAAAATGACAAGAGCCTTGTTACTTTAATTTGCTAGCGTACCATTGTTGTGGTTTTCACAAACACAACCAGGCATCAGTCAGCACTGTGTCTGCTCACGCACACCACCAGTACTAGAGATGCTGTGGCTTCACTGAATACTTCTGATGTTAATAGAGACCCATAAAACTTTAACCAACATCTGTTCTGCATTCATAAACATCAAAATGGTAAATTTATTTTGCTGTTACCGACGACAGGAGACAGATGGCACAGATACACAAACTAATCTCATTCTGTTTGAACTGGAAGTTTTTATTTTATTTTTTAATCAACAATTGGTCCATGGAATGGGCAGCACAGTGGTGCAGTTGGTAGAGATGTTGCCTCTCAGCAAGAAGGTCGTCGATTCAAATCCCAGCCTTTCTGGGTGGAGAACATATTCCACTTAATTTTATGATTTTATTTCTGTGATTTTATGATTTTATTTTTCCTCTTGTGAAGCACTTTGTGACTCTCATGTCTGGGAAATGTGCTATATAAATAAAAATTACTTACTTACTTACTTAGTTTGCGTGTTCTCTCCGTGCATGTGTGGGTTTTCTCCGAGTACTCCAGTTTCCTCCCACAGACCAAAAACATGCATGTTAGACTGATTGGTGACTCTAAATCAGGGGTGTCAACTCACTTACAAAATGGGGCCACAATTAAAACATTTTTCAAACAAAGGGCCAATTTCAGAAACGACATTAACTCAAATCAGATACCAAACATCTTTTTTTTGGTCACAGCTTCCTCAAAAAGAGTTTGATTAGACTAATTTGATGTTCTCTGTCGTGCTTTCGACATCATAATCAAATATTTCTGAAAAAAATCAAGAGACAGAAGTATTTTACAATTCACATATCATCTTGGGGGCCAGAAAAGATGTAAAGGAGGGCCACATTTGGCCCCCGGGCCTTGAGTTTGACACATATGCTCTAAATTGTCTCTAAGTGTGAGTGAGAGAGTGAATGAATGGTAGTTTGTCCTGTTTGTCTTTATGTGTCCCTGTGATGGACTGGAGACCGGTCCAAAGTGTCCCCCACATCTCGCACAATGATAACTGGCAGTTATCATTGTCCATATCCTGTTATTAACTGGATGTGGGCAACAATGACACCCGTAACCCAAAAAGGAAGAAGCGGGTAAAGATAATAGATGGATAGATGGATGGATGGATGGATGGATGGATGGATGGATAGTCCATCGAAAATAGTAAAAATAGTAGCCTCAACTTTTTGTCAGCTTTTTGTAGCATTAAAGAAGCAGTGTCAAGATCATTCACGTATAATGCATTCCTCCTTGCACTGAACATATTCCACTTAATTTCTTTTTCCGACATACACACACTCACTTTACAATTTGTATTTTTCTTAGATTCCCTTGCTGGCTTTTGTATATGTCCTCCGGCACTGTCAGTCAAACTTCAAATAGCATTTGTACCTTCCTTCTGATGCTTCCTGTCCTGCATGGCGCCTGAAGACACGTACAGGTTGTACAGCGCCTCTGTGCATTAGCAGTGCAGAAGCATTATCTTCTCAACGTCTATTTGAATGTGATCCCAGCTGCTTGGTGGCTTCATGGAAGACGAGCTAGCTGTACATCTTTGATCCATCTGTGTAGTAACACTAGATTGTTGGGACTGGTATTTCACAATTCAAAACTTCCAGCAAGACTTACATTCACAACATCAAAGTTTAGCTGGTTGATGTGTGTTTTTTCTTCTTCTGTCAGTCTGATTTTCAATGCGCAGGATCAACACACACTTAAACTTAGAGATAAAACCTCCTTGATAGACAACGTCTTGTTAATCCTCAGAAGGTTAAACCGACATTCTACTGTTTATATTCTCCTTGATCACAGGGGCTGTTTTCAAAGAGTAAAGTGTAGTAATTAAATGCAGCACAAGAAACAATTGTTCCATTTCAGTTCATATTTTTAATATAGGTGTTGATTAGAAACAAAATATGTTATGCACAATTGCAAATCCAAAAAATATGGTTAAATAAAGATGTGGGGAGCAGTAACAAAAGTATGATCTTTTTCAGATCATGTTGGTCGCACACAGACATTAAACTGCTGGAACTACATATAACTCAAGTACTGTATTGTGTAAGCCTAAAATTTAGACTACATGTATACTGTATTTTGTTTCAAATTCCCCTCACTATGTTTGACCTGCAAAATAAAGGAGTTTTTTTTTCTTCTTCATGTATAAGATCTATCATGGATCTATTTTGCTACTTTGAAATCTTTTTTTAACTTGTTAAAAATATGTTTGCCTATCTTCTGATTGTCTATTGTTGCTGTTGTCATCATTCTTTGTTGAAACCAGGTCTCTTGTAAATGAGTCCTAGAGGCTCAATGGGATTAACTTGTCTAAATAAAGGTTGAATGAATCATCCCTGATCATATTTAAAACTTTTTCTAACCTTCCATGATATCCTCATGCATTCTTCCTTGACTTCCACTCAAATGATGTTCCACTCAAAATTGAGTGTGTTGAGATTCGTAGAGTGAGTGAGGTGAAGTTTTTGGGTGTTATTATTGATGATAAACTGACATGGAAACAACACATAAATTCTGTAAGAATAAAAATAGCTAAATCGATTGCAGTACTGTACAAAGTCAGAGACTTATTGAATGATAAAGCTCTGTATTTGTTGTATAACACAATCATTGTTCCACACTTAATCTATTGTATTGATGTTTGGGGGAATGCGTGTAAAACAATCACAAAGCCTATTTTTGTATTACAGAAAAGAGCTGTAAGAATTATCACTAGAAAACATTACTGTCATCCATCCAGTACATTATTTTATCAACTGAAATTATTGAAGTTCCATGATTTGGTTGATTATAATATTTTATCAATTATGTATAGGGCTCAGAACAACAAATTACCTTTAAATATCCAAATGCACTTTGTTAAAAGACAAAGTTGTTATAATCTTAAGGGGACAGAGATGTTTGTAAAACCACAATTCAGAACTAGTTTGAAGGGACGTTCTACCTCAATCCAGGGAATTAGATTATGGAATGGCTTGGAGAATGTAGTTAAAAATGCCAAGTCACTGTTTACATTTAAGAAAATGATCAAAAGGAATTTGTTGAAAAAATATATATGAATTAGCATAATGTGTATTGTATCAATTATTAGTTATGTATTAGTATTAGTATTAGAAAATTAGAAAGAGTTAGTCATTTTGTACTGCTGGTGAAAGATTATCATTGTTTAATCTGATTGTTTGAAAAAAGGGGCAGATATAATAAGATTTATTCTTCTTTCTGCTACCTTTCTTTTTTTTACATTGTGTACGTATCATTAATGGGATTGTCTTGTATTGTGTTTCTTTTGTAAAAAAAATGAACAAATTTAATAAACCTAAACTTCCTAATCTGTTTTCCTCTGGCCACATCAGAAGCTTAAGGATGAAATATACCTGAGCGTACTTTGTATACGCCTCTGTACGATGTACGTACGTACGCTGAGGCAAAAGCGTAGCCCCGCGCAGCCCCTCAGGGCACGAACGCGCAAAGCTTTTTTTTTACGACCGCGAACGCGATGCGCGGTGTCTGACCATAAACTTCCCCGGCGCCGGACTGTTTTGTATGTTACACAAATGAATTAAATTCCTCTTCTTTATCGCTGATCGGGCCTTTTCTTTTGTTTTTTTGCCTAAAGTCAAGTAATCGCTTCTTCCTCGTTCACTCGATGACTGAAATGAATGAATTCATGTCCTACCTGGCAGCGCGATGTTTTAAATATTTCCTGGTGGGCGGTGAGCTGCAGGAAAAGCGCTCCCTGTTATTATTTTTATTTCTTAGAACTTTTTATAACATATAAAGTAGAAACACCGCAGCAGAACGGGCAGCGGGCTGCTTTCATGATGAGCTCTCAAGTGTTCTGACGAGCTGTCAATCATTTCAGTAGGCGTGTCAGCAAGTGACCAATCAGCGACCTCAGTTTGTCCCCCTCTGCTCGCAGCTGCAGACGGGGCAGCTGCTGCTGCTCACATGACAACCAGGATTTGGAGCGAAACAACAAGAATTTCGAGCGAAAACGCGAGCATTTGAAAAGCGTAGCTTCTGAAGCTATATCAGCAAAACGCATGCGCACAAAATGCGCGCGTACAGTGGCGTAGTAGAGGACGCTCAGGTATATTTCAGCCTTTACTCTTGCAGACTTCTACTTCCTGTCAAGCGCACACACAAACACACGCACACACAAGTTTGTCTTTCTATCTTTACAGGGACTTTGCATTGACTTCCATTCATTTTTCATTAATTTATATAGCCAAACTCTGACCCTTACCCTAAACCAGGGGTCACTGACCTTTTTGAAACTGAGAGCTACTTCGTGGGTACGGAGTCATACAAATGGCACCAGTTTGATAAACTCTTCGGAAATAACAAAGCGTAAATAGAAATAAAAGTATAATAAACCTATTTTTAAGAACATATTTTTAAGATAGACATTTTAAGATATATATAAATAAAAAAAGAATAACAACTGAATAAAATGAGTGAGTTGTGCTATTTTTTAGAACAGGTCCACAGGCACCTCAAATGGTCCCTGGGGGCAACCGGGTGCCCGCGGGCACCGTGTTGGTGACCCCTGATCTAAACCTAACCATTACCAGTACAGTACATACCTAACCCTAAAAATTACCAGTACATATCTAACCCTACAAACTACCAGTACATAACTAACCCTAAACCTGACCAGTACATGCTAACCCTAAAACTAGCCATTACCAGTGCATGACAACCCTACAACTAGCCATTACCAGTACATACCTAACCCTAAAAATCACCAGTACATGTATAACCCTAACCATTACCAGTACATATCAAACCCTAACCATTACCATAACCTAACCCTAACCCATCCTCAATTCACACCTTAGTCCTTAGTCCTAAACGTAACCCCTGATCCTACAACGGCACTTCTTCTTATGGGGTCTGGGCTTTGGGCCCCATGAGGAGCAGTTGGTCCTCACAATGTAGTATGTTTTGGAAAATGGGCCTTACACAATAACAGATACAAAAACACAAACACACAGCATATTCACTCATCATCTATCTTCCTCTTCATCGGTGGCCAGTCAAGGTCAAAGTTTTTAGGTTTTTTTTAGCTGTCTGATAACAAAACTGCTTGACCAGCCCAACACAGAAAGACTTTCTGAGCGTGAGAGCATCCGTCCCCAAGGGCACTGCAGCGCTTAAACAGAAAGCATGGCTGCCACTTCCAAAGTATGGTACCTTCACAGTCCTCATCACGTCACTGCTGCCACGGCCACGGCAGCCACAGCAACATAAAACAAGACCGTGGTCTCCGAGCAGCAGCCGCGTTCAGACAAAAACACGGGGCAGCTTCACAATAGTTTCTGCTGCATCGCACCTCAAATTTAGTTTGTTCAGAATGTTATGTTGGTGTGAAGAAGGTAATGTTTACTTTGTTTTACAGAGAACTAACACATCTGTCACACACTGAAGTGAGAAAGACGAGAAAAGCTTAGAAAAGACCTCTGGTACAACAAATAAGAGAATAGCTTGTTATTTAGTCATAAATCATAGTAATTTCAGAAGGACTGAGCAGAGAAATAATCTCTCTTGTCTCTGGTAGTGAAAAAAAACACTGAGATCAGAAGTCAACCGTCTGAGGATGTGGATTAGTGTTCATACAGGTTTTAGGAGAGTGGAGTTTGATACAGAGTGGGTGGGACGGCATGAAGAGAGCTGAATGAGTCACTGCATGTCAAAAAGTCCAGCGAATGAGGGACGTTTTGTACCTTTCAGAGGAGCCCAGCCCAACTGTTGGGTTTATTTAATGTGTCAGTAACCAGCCCAAACTAAAAGACTGAGCAGCTAGTAACAGGAAAGCAGGGATGGGAATGTCAGCAGGGTTCACATTTGTCTTTATTGCTCTCTTTTTGTGAATGCATAGTGGTAATGCCCACATTTCTCATTGAAGGACAACTGCTCTAAGTACTCAGCCTAAACCACCCAGTGGATGCAAGCAAGAATAAAGGTGTTTTATGTGTAATGTGTGACATTTTTATACATTTATAAGAAAACAAATCCAACTTCAAGCAATCTGACCTGCCATAGCCTACTCATATCCTGCGCAAATAGTCAGAGTCAGAGAATCGTTATTGTCACTGTGGTACATGTGATGAAACAAGATTACTGTATTCGTCGGCGTATAAGTCGCACCAGAGTATAAGTCGCACCAACCTAATTATGCCCAATTAAATGGAAAAATCATCGTATAAGTCGCATCGGCCTATAAGTCGCACCGGCCTATAGGTCGCACCTCACGTGAACTGGTGTTTTGCCCAAAATGGACTGGCTGCCAAATTGTTTGGAAGGACTTTTGACAAGATTATCACATAAAAACTACAGTATTTTGTTTGATGTGTCTTAGTTGAACTTTTCATTAATAAATGAACATTATTTTGGACTGGCTGCCAAATTGTTTGGAAGGACTTTTGACAAGATTATCACATAAAAACTACAGTATTTTGTTTGATGTGTCTTAGTTGAACTTTTCATTAATAAATTAACATTATTTTGGACTGGCTGCCAAATTGTTTGGAAGGACTTTTGACAAGATTATCACATAAAAACTACAGTATTTTGTTTGATGTGTCTTAGTTGAACTTTTCATTAATAAATGAACATAATTTTTGTATATTTTGTGTCTTTCATCATTTATCTTTAAAGATAAACACATAAAAATATATTTTTATTAGCTGACATTACAGTAAAAAACGTGTCTCAGTTTAAAATGATGACAGAAACAGATACTGTATTTATTTTATGGTTTTTATTTATTTATTCAAAACCATTGAAGTCTTCATCTTCTGTGTCACTGCACCATTTTTGGACCAGGCAGATGTCAACAGTGTAGGTACTGTAAAGGGTTTCTTAGCGCCCATAGCGGCCGAAACTGGTACTGCACCATTTTTGGAGTTTTTGACCAAAGTCAAATTATGACCAAAATATTGGAAAAATCGACGTATAAGTCGCACCGGCCTATAAGTCGCAGGGCTTAGAAATGTAGGCAAAAAGGTGCGACTTATACGCCAGAGAATACGGTATGTACACAGGGTCCCAGTTACATCCAACAATAAAATGTAAAATAAAAACAGTAATAACATCTAAGATATTAACTAAGAAAAACATAGACTAAAAATACATTAAGCACTAATATCATAGAAAACATTAATCCAAACAGCAGCACGAACCTGATTCTGTATGAGCAGATGGGCACGAATGAACACAGCAACATGAAACAGATCAGCAGCAACATGATGTGATATTTCACAGTGATTATTCTGGTTAGATATTCATGAGTCTAACAGCCTCAGGGTAGAAGCTGTTCCTCAGTCTAGTGGTTCTACACTTAATGCTCCTCAACCTCCTTCCTGAGGGGAGTGGGGCAAAAAGTGTGTGCTGGGTGAGTGGGGTCCTTCATGATGCAGGTGGCCCTCTTCCTGCATCTCAAGGTGTAGGTGTCTGTGTATAATAATATTATAATAATAGCATAGTATAATATTATTAGAATAGTACAGTTACAGTATAATAATATACTATAATGTACTACTAATACTATAATATACTATAATAATAGTATAATATTAGCTTGTGACAGCTATTGTTTATTGTTTATTGCTGCTGCATTATGTAGGCTGTACAATGAATGACAGAGCATCTATGCATCTACTTTAGCAACATAATTCAATCTCAATGTCACTCACTATCTGTGCAATAAACTGTCACACAACCTGTGTAGTATATGTTAATTATATATACCGTATACCGTGTGCATATTAGCTTACTGTTATATTACTACCTTGAAATACTTATTCATTCAAGTTCATCCTGCTGCACCTCTATACAGTATTCTGCCATGTTGTTTAAGGATGCAAGGTTCTTTATTTGTCATTCGCATCACATGTGGTACATGTGGTGGAATGAAATTGTTTGTTGCTTATGTGTTGCCTGCTTTTTGTCTGTTTATGCAGCACTTTAGTTGGCCTTGTTGCTGTTTAAGTGCTCTATAAGTGCTGCCGTGTTCATCCGTGCTCATCGGCTCATACAGACTCATGTTCGTGCTGCTGTTTGGAGTAATGTTTTCTATGATATTAATGCTTAGTGTATTTTTAGTTGATTTTTTTCTTAGTTCATATCTTAGATCTTATTAGTTTTGGATGTAACTGGGACCCTGTGTACATAATCTTGTTTCATCACATGTACCACATGCGAATGACAATAAAGATTCTCTGACTCCGACTATAAATAAAATGGTGTGGTATGGTACACAGGGTCCCATTTACGTCCAACAAATGTATAAATTGTAAAAGAAAATAGTAATAAGATCTAAGCTCTATTTACTATCTCTCTTCAGAACCTTGTAAATATTATAATTACTTTTTCACTTTTTTGTACTTTATTTTTGTACCCTTATTGCATGCTTTTAGCATTTCTTGTTTATTTGTTCATCGATTTTTCTAGCGAGTCAAATCGGTTCTTCTCATCCTAAGCATTTCATTGTACTGTTAACCCTTCGTTAACCTTGCATATGACAAATAAACACAACTTGAACATGAGACACAAACATAAACAAATAAATAAAATTTCAAGGATCACAAAGATAGTCTAACCCCATTAAATGTAACAAACACTGTAAAATAATCCAACAAACTTTTTGTCTATTGGTTTATCTTCCGGGCAGCGTGTTTTTTAATTGTACCGATAAAGATGATTATGATACTGTACGTTTGGGTTTGAGATCTATGTAGAACAAAAACAACAGCAGGAATAAGATCATGTGTTCAGAAGCAAAACAAAGAAAAACTTAAACAAAATATTACTAGACAGCGAGGAGAAAAAAAAATCAGCCCATCCCTTGTTGCAAAGGACAAGTGACAAGCCAGGTGACATTCCAGGTGAGTCCGTAAGCATGGCCTGAAGCTACATGTGACAGAAACTTCTGTGTGGAAGGTCAAAAAGAAACACCAGAGGCCTCAGGTGAGAAAATGCCTGTGTACCACACGGCCTAGGTGCTTTTAGCATTTTCAAATGTGTTGGAGAGTGCACGTAGTCCTCACCAGGCTCCCACGTCCCCTCTGCTGTCTAACGTGTAGTCATTCATACTGCTGAGCAGAACGTTGTACACACCAGCGATATTCTCCGAGCACAAGACAGAGTCGGGGGATCCTTGAGCACAAACACCTGCCTTCATACACACTCTGACAAAACAAAATGAACACGTTAAAGTAACACAACAAGCTAAAGTAGAAAGACACTCAAACATGACAAATCAGATGTAAAATACATTCAGATAAATGTCTGGACGTGCCATTCAGGTCCTTCAGATACAGTCAGTCAAATGTTTATTTACTTTTGAGACTGGTAGTGGAAAACAAACAAACAAAAATAGAGCGAAAGAGAGAGCACCTTTAGACAAACAAATAAAAGTTCTCAGAAATAAGCACAAAGACTCACTGAGCTATGGACCTGACTGCATCTCTCCTCGCCTCAGTGAAATTGCCCTCCTTTTGGCTCACAGTGCACATGTGCTGAAGGCTGTCTAAGATCTAAAAAAAAGCAAACAGCGCTTTATCCTCACACAGCTGAAAAAAGGCGATAGGGAATACACTGTAGCTGTATGCACATTTAAAAAACCCACCTGCTTAAGTTTGCTGTGCATCATAAGTCTTGGCAGACAGCCGAGGGCGAGAGCAGATCCGCTTCGAGTCAAAATCTGTGGACTCTTCAGTCCTTCAATGTACCGAGACACCAGGACATCTAAGCATGTGCACAAAAACAAGCAAACAGCAGTCAGAAAGCCCATGAAGCCAGAAAATCTTCACATTTAGTATAGCTTGTATGAGAAACCTGCCTTGCATTTGAGAGTCAACCTGGCCCGTTTGGTCCTGGTAGTACTCCTCACACAACGCAGAGAGAGCTGAGACTACTGCCGCCTGCAGACCCAACAAGAGGAAGAGCAGAGGGATAGAGAAAATCCAAAAGTTTCAGCACTGAAGTTTCAAATGATGCACATGATCAGTACTGGCAAATTTGAGACTCATAAGAGCTTTGTTCATCTTCATCAAACATTTTTAAGTACCGTAAGCTGAATTATTTATTTTTTTACAAGCTTACAGTAAGGTCATCCTTTGTACCACTTGAGATGAGATGAAGAGTCTGAATGGTGTCATCAATGACCCACTGCCAGCCGCCTGAAACACAGTTACTTTCAGCTCTGACGTGTCATAAATTAAGCAAGAACACCTGTTGTTCTGTTCACTTACTGATGATGGGGTCATTCTTAAAAGGCATTTTTGACAGAGACAGCTTTTCGATGAGGCTGAAAACTAAAAGAAGTAATAAAAAATGTTATGTTGGTCTTGTTTTTGCAACAAATTAACATCAAATTGAACCAATTTTCATTTTAGCCTTTATACTTACTAGCTGGTCTCATCAGTGCTCCACCAAAGCCCCTGTGTCAAACAAGCAGAATTTTACAGTTAAATAAATAATTGTAGTTTCACCGCAACGACAAAAGTTAAACAGAATATTTCTACTTACTTGTATTGTTTTCTTTCAAGTAGCTAAAAATGTGTCAACAAATATTAATAAGTGTAAACACACTGACAATAAATTATTCAGGCAACAAGTTCAGTTAGAAATGTTTCAAACTCACCAGATGGTGAATGTTTTTTAATGCATCTACACATTCTGGAGAAATGATGTCCACCACGGTCCTGTTTGACAAAACAAACATGTTCAGATCTTTTCTATTATTTTTATGATGCTAAGCTATCTAATAAGTTTAGACATAACACTCGTTCAATTGCTTGAATCATTTAAAGAATAAATAAATAAATGATGAGTATAACAGCAGTAAATGTCTTGAAAAAGTACCTGAAAGTCTGGGGAACCAGTGTTTAGATGCATTTTTTTTAAATCACACTAGCTACTAAAACTCGAGGAATTGCATTTCCTGTGAAAATGCAGTGTGAATGCTTATTGCAGAAGAACTCGCTGAGAAACAACTGAAATTAGCTAAAAAAAAAAAAGAAAAACTCCAGCTAAAATGGAAGAACAAGTTTAAATTAAAAGAAGAAAGCAGAAAGAACACATTTGCTGAAATAGGTTTAAATAAGCAGAAATGAGCACAAAAAAAGGAAATTAACAACAAAAAAACTGAAATTGGCAAAAACTTGCTGAAAAGTAGCTGAAAAGGCAGAAAAAAACTTAAACTACAAGAAAGAAGTGGAAAGAGCGGAGTTGTGGATTTAGCTTAAAAATATAAATTTAGCATTAAAAAAGCTAAATAGTAGCTGAAATAGCAGAAAAAGCTGAAACTAGTAGAAATAAGCTGAAAGGAGCATTACAAGCTGACATAAGCAGAAATAAGTTGTTAGGCTGAAAGTAGCAGAAATTCATCCATCCATCCATCCATTTTCTTCCGCTTATCCGGGGTCGGGTCGCGGGGGTAGCAGCCTAAGTAGGGAGGCCCAGACTTCCCTCTCCCCAGCCACTTGGAGCAGCTCCTCTGGGGGAATCCCAAGGCGTTCCCAGGCCAGCCGAGAAACATAGTCCCTCCAGCGTATCCTGGGTCTTCCTCTGGGTCTCCTCCCGGTGGGACATGCCCGGAACACCTCACCAGGGAGGCGTCCAGGAGGCATCCTAACCAGATGCCCGAGCCACCTCAACTGGCTCCTCTCGATGTGGAGAAGCAGCGGCTCTACTCCGAGTCCCTCCCGGATGACTGAGCTTCTCACCCTATCTCTAAGGGAGAGTCCAGCCACCCTGCGGAGAAAACTCATTTCAGCCGCTTGTATCCGAGATCTTGTTCTTTCGGTCATAACCCAAAGCTCATGACCATAGATGAGGGTGGGAACGTAGATCGATCGGTAAATTGAGAGCTTTGCCTTTTGACTCAGCTCTCTCTTCACCACGACAGACCGGTACAGCGCCCGCTTCACTGCGGACGCTGCACCTATCCGCCTATCGATCTCACGCTCCAGTTTTCCCTCATTCGTGAACAAGATCCCGAGATACTTAAACTCCTCCACTTGGGGCAGGACCTCCTCCCCGACCCGGAGAGGGCACGCTACCCTTTTCCGGCTCAAGACCATGGCCTCGGATTTGGAGGAACTGATCCTCATCCCGGCCGCATCGCATTCAGCTGCAAACCGCTCCAGTGAAAGCTGTAGATCACGAGCTGATGAAGCCAATAGGACCACATCATCTGCAAAAAACAGAGAAGCGATTCTAAGGCCACCAAAACGGATCCTCTCAACACCTTGGCTGCGCCTAGAAATTCTGTCCATAAAAGTTATAAACAGAATCGGTGACAAAGGGCAACCTTGGCGGAGTCCAACTCTCACCGGAAACGAGCCTGACTTACTGCCGGCAATGCGGACCAAGCTCTGACACCGGTCGTACAGGGACCTAACAGCCCATATCAATGGGCCTGGTACCCCATACTCCCGGAGTACCCGCCACAGAACCCCCCGAGGGACGCGGTCGAATGCCTTTTCCAAGTCTACAAAGCACATGTAAACTGGTTGGGCAAACTCCCACGCACCCTCCAGGACCCTGTTGAGGGTGTAGAGCTGGTCTAGTGTTCCACGACCAGGACGAAAACCACACTGCTCCTCCTGAATCCGAGGTTCGACTATCCGACGGACCCTCCTCTCCAGAACCCCTGAATAGACCTTACCAGGGAGGCTTAAGAGTGTGATCCCTCTATAGTTGGAACACACCCTACGGTCCCCCTTTTTGAATAGGGGAACCACCACCCCAGTCTGCCAATCCAAGGGAACTGCCCCCGATGTCCACGCGATATTGCAGAGTCGCGTAAGCCAACACAACCCCACAACATCCAGAGCCCTAAGGAACTCAGGACGAATCTCATCCACCCCCGGAGCCTTGCCACCGCGGAGCTTTTTAACCACCTCGGCGACCTCCGCACCAGAGATTGGAGAGCCCGATCCAAAGTCCCCAGGCTCCGCTTCCTCAGTGGAAGACGTGCCAGTAGGATTGAGGAGGTCTTCGAAGTATTCCGCCCACCGACTCACAACATCCCGAGTTGAGGTCAACAGCACGCCATCCCCACCATAAATGGTGTTGGTCGCGTACCGCTTTCCCCCCCTGAGACGCCGGATGGTGGACCAGAATCGCCTCGAAGCCGTACGGAAGTCATTCTCCATGGCCTCTCCGAACTCCTCCCACGCCCGAGTTTTTGCCTCAGCAACCACCCGAGCCGCATGCCGCTTGGACTGCCGGTACCTATCTGCTGCTTCCGGGGTCCCACAGGCCAAAAAGGCCCAATAGGACTCCTTCTTCAGCTTGACAGCATCCCTCACCGCCGGTGTCCACCACCGGGTTCGAGGGTTGCCACCACGACAGGCACCAACAACCTTGCGGCCACAACTCCGATAAGCTGCCTCGACAATAGAGGCGCGAAACATGGCCCACTCGGGCTCAATGTCCCCCGCCTCCCTCGGAACGTGTTCAAAGCTCTCCCGGAGGTGGGAGTTAAAGCTCCGTCTTACGGGAGACTCTGCCAGACGTTCCCAGCAGACCCTCACAATACGTTTGGGTCTGCCAGGTCTGACCGGCATCCTCCCCCACCATCGGAGCCAACTCACCACCAGGTAGTGGTCAGTTGACAGCTCCGCCCCTCTCTTCACCCGAGTGTCCAGGACATGCGGCCGCAGATCAGATGAGACGACAACAAAGTCGATCATTGAACTACGACCTAGGGTGTCCTGGTGCCAAGAGCACATATGGACACCCTTATGCCTGAACATGGTGTTCGTTATGGACAATCCATGACGAGCACAGAAGTCCAACAACAGAACACCACTCGGGTTCAGATCAGGGGGGCCGTTCCTCCCAACCACACCCCTCCAGGTCTCACTGTCATTGCCCACGTGAGCGTTGAAGTCCCCCAGCAGAACAAGGGAGTCCCCAGGAGGCGCACCCTCCAATACCCCCTCCAAGGACTCCAAAAAGGGTGGGTAATCTGCGCTGCCGTTTGGCGCATAGGCACAAACAACAGTCAGAGCCCGTCCCCCCACACGTAGGCGAAGGGAGGCTACCCTCTCGTTCACCGGGGTGAACCCCAACGTACAGGCACCGAGATGGGGGGCAACAAGTATGCCCACTCCTGCTCGGCGCCTCTCACCAGGGGCAACTCCAGAGTGGAAGAGTGTCCAACCCCTCTCAAGGAAACTGGTTCCAGAGCCAGAGCCATGCGTTGAGGTGAGTCCGACTATTTCTAGCCGGAACCTCTCAACCTCACACACTAGCTCAGGCTCCTTCCCCACCAGAGAGGTGACATTCCATGTCCCAATGGCCAGCTTCTGTAGCCGAGGATCAGACCGCCAGGGTCCCCGCCCTCGGCCACCACCCATTCCACAATGCACCCGACCCCTTTGGCCCCTCTCACAGGTGGTGAGCCCATGGGAAATTAGCACAAAAAATGGAAATTATCTAAAAATAATAATTAGGGGAAAAAAAACCACTTAAAAGTAGCTATAAAAGCAGAAAGAAGCTTAAATTACAAGAAGGAAGTGGAGAGAGCACATTTTTTTTCTGAATTAGATTGGAAAAAGTTTAAAGGAGTACGGTACAAAATTTTTTGGAATTGGCTGAAAAAGCTAAAATTAGCATAAAACGGCTAAATAGTACAGTAGCTGAAATAACTGAAAATAGCAGAAATAAGCTGAAAGGAGAATAACAACGTAGGGCTGCATCCACATTTTCTTACTTCTGATCTGATCCCGATACTTAAATTTGGATATCGGCCGATACCGATCCAGTTCCGATATCATCATCATCATTGATTTTATATGAGGCTGTAATAATCTCCTCTCATGTACAATGTGTACACATATATGCATGCATGTCTAAAAAGGCAACTTGAGGTAAGTTTTATTAATGTTGGATAAGTTTCAAAGTTATGATTAAATTCTGCTAAAACAAAACATGTTTTTTTTATTCCTAGCTTTAAAATGGATATTAAAGTGATTAATTTAAGTGATTGTTTGTTTAGTTATTTTATATATTCTTTTAAATAATGGGGTGATATGAGATTTTTTTCTTCTTTCTGCACTCTTTTCATTCAATGTTTTCTTTCTGATTAATTTGTTTTATTTTGTCTCTTTTAAATGAATGAATGAATGATTAAATAAAATATTAAATAGCTTTACATCTGCTAAGTTCATGGCATAAACCAACACAGACATGTTCCTGTTTTTGAATCCTGGCAAAAACCAATGCAGATTTGTTCCTGTTTTTGATTTTATACGTCTACCTTATAATGTTTTGCTAGTTTTTTGATACTTTGTTAAAAAAAAAAAAACTTTCTTTTGTTAACTTTCTTTTGTTTTTTTTCTCTCTTTTGTTTTCTATTGTTTATTGTTTGTTTGTTTATTGTTTAAGGAAATTCTACCACTGCTGTTCATTGTTCTTTAGTTTTAGCAGGTCGCTTTCGTAAATGAGCCCATGAGGTTCAAAAGATTTACCTGACTAAATAAAGGTTGAATGAATGAATGAATGTTTTTAGTATTTTACATTGCTTTATAATATAGCTGTTTATGTTTCCGGGGGGATGTCTATACAGTTTTCTTGTAATTTTTTATTAATATACTTTTTTATGATTGTCTACTGTTGTACTGATAAATATCTCCTGGAGGGTAAACTATATCTTGGACTGCAGTCAAGTTAGTTTTACGTTGGACAGTCGAGCTCCGTGGCTTCAGTGGGACGCCACTCTTGCTGAAGCGAAACACAGGCATCCTGACACGGCCAGCCATGTCCCCATCTCGGTGGAGGGACAGGCTGAGAGCGCCCGCCCCGGATTGAACAAGAAAAACACACCGCTGAAGCCACGGAGCTCAAATGTTTATAGAAAATGAAGGATTTCTTACGATGAAGTTTAGCAACTTCTCGGTAAACATTGGAGCTCCGTGGCTTCAGCGGTGTGTTTTTCTTGTTCAATCCGGGGCGTGGTCTCTGATTTCGGTCAGCCGCTCTCAGCCTGTCCCTCCACCGTAAAAAGTTGTAAACAGATCTACATATCTGATGTAAAATGAGCTGAAATAATTTTCTGAGGACAAAAAATGGCAGAAAAGGCTAAATATTTCAAAAAGCTAAAGTTGCATCAATACCAAAAGTCATAGCAGGATTGTCCTGAAAGAGCTGAACGTTTTGATAGATGATTTGTTGAAATTGTTTGAAAACGTGTGAATGCTTCACAAGCGTTCACACTATTAGGTCTAATACTTGTTTATGTATTTCAAATCGACCTGTTGGTCTGAAGGCCCAGTTTGTACAGAGCATGTGTGATTTCTCCGCATGCCAGAATGGCTCCTTGACGACCATGGAGGTCCAGGCCCACCGCCATGGTCAACAGCTGTGGCAAAACTGAAACCAGGAGGAACAAAAAGAGTGTTAAATTTGCTCTTAACCATTTTAAAAGTTTCCCTAGTTACAAAAAGGTATCTATTGTAGGGTATTTAACTAAAAGCTCAACATCAGCTGATTAACAGGTAAGGTGACATTGTTCACCTGTCGATGCCATGTAATCGGGTGCTTGAGGCGTCAGGTTGTGGAGAGCTTTAGAGGTTAGCTCTCGGATCACGCTGCAAAACACAACACAGCATGTCTCCAAAAGATATTTAAAAATATTTCTGCATACGTTTCTTTATATTTGATGGTGCTATATTGCAGTATTAAATAGTACTGACTGACCTATCCCAGTGGTTGATCTTCATGGTTATTAAATGGTCTATCAAGGATGTGGTGTACTCTGGGAAACCAGCTATATAGACACTTGGAGAACAACACAAATCTCAAGTTATAAGAACAACAAAGACCATTTT
>JBBPBX010033145.1:0-20325 GCA_038048925.1 Garcialebias charrua | reverse complement strand
CTGTCTGTGAGTGTTTGGTCTTTTAAATTGCTATGTCCATGAAGACCCATTTTTCCATGGGATTTATGCATTTGAATAATTTTAAAGTGGTAGTTCTGACATTTTGAAGTGGCGTTTTGTGGGAAGGTTATGAAGAATTAATTTCTTACAAGTTGTAGTTCTTTGAAGGACCTCACTTAAGAAAAAAAAGTTGTTTTTCAGAATCAGAATCAGAATCAGAATCAGGTTTATTGGCCAAGTATGTTGACACACACAAGGAATTTGTTTCCGGCTGTTCGTGTCTCTCTAGAAAGTGTCTCTCTAAAAATGCTAAAAATTAATGTATACAGATACTTTACATAAAAAAAACGTACAAATAATACACAAAATACAGAAGGATTCACATCACATGGGGGATGTGAATGGGTTGGGGGTCACGCTGATGGATGTCTGATGATCAGCTGTTGATGATGGTGATGGCCTGGGGGAAGAAACTGTTTTTGTGTCTGGCAGTCTTAGTGGACACAGATCTGTAGCGTCTGCCAGACGGGAGGAGTTGGAACATGTTGTGACCCGGGTGTGTGGAGTCTGTGGTGATTTTTCCAGCCCGTTTCCTGGTTCTTGCGTGGTACAAGTCCTGAATGGAGGGCAGTGAAGCCCCAATGACTTTCTCAGCTGTCCTCACTGTTCGCTGCAGCCTGTTCCTGTCCTGCCTTGTGGCTGCTCCAAACCAGACTGTGATGGATGTACACAGGATGGACTCAATGACTGCAGTGTAGAACTGGATCAGCAGCTCCTGAGGCAGGTCCAGCTTCCTCAACTGGCGTAGGAAGTACAGTCTCTGCTGGGCCTTTTTGAGGATGGAGGTGATGTTGGGCTCCCACTTCAGGTCATGTGAGATGGTGGTTCCCAGGAACCTGAAGGACTCTACCGTAGACACGGGGCTGTTGAAGATTTTGAGGGGCAGCAGTTCTGGGGGGTGTCTCCTGAAGTCCACTCTCATCTCTACTGTCTTCAGTGTGTTCAGCTCCAGTTTGTTCAGGCTGCACCAGGACATCAGTCGTTCCACCTCCTGTCGGTACGCAGACTCGTTGTCATCACTGATAAGTCCAATGACTGTAGTGTCATCTGCGAACTTCAGGAGTTTAACAGACGGGTCATTAGAGGTGCAGTCATTGGTGTATAGAGAGAAGAGCAGTGGAGAGAGCACACAACCCTGAGGGGCACCAATGCTGATGGACTGTGAGGAGGACATGATTTTCCCCAACTGCACCTGCTGCGTCCTGCCTGTTAGGAAGCTGGTGATCCACTGACACATGGCAGGAGAAACAGTGAGCTGGGAGAGTTTGGTGGAGAGAATGTCTGGGACAATGGTGTTAAATGCTGAACTAAAATCAAGAAACAGGATTCTTGCATAAGTCCCCGGGTGGTCTAGATGCTGCAGGATGAAATGCAGTCCCATGTTGACTGCATCATCCACTGACCTATTTGCCCGGTAGGCAAACTGCAGGGGGTCTAGCAGATGTCCAGTGATGTCCTTCAGGTGGGTCAGGACCAGCCGTTCAAAGGACTTCATGACCACAGATGTTAGGGCGATGGGCCTGTAGTCATTTAGTCCTGTGATGGAGGTTTTCTTGGGGACTGGAATGATGGTGGAGCGTTTGAAGCAGGAAGGGACTTCACACAGCTCCAGAGATTTGTTAAATATATTTGTGAAGATTGGAGCCAGTTGTTCAGCACAGATCTTAAGGCAGGAAGGTGAGACACCATCTGGTCCAGGTGCTTTTCTGATCTTTTGTTTCTGGAACAATCGGCTCACATCAGCTTCACATATCTGGAGTGCAACTTGAGTGGTGGGGGGAGGGAGAGACAGAGGGGGTGTTGATGGAGGAGTGATGTTAGATGCTGCTGTGGGTTGAGGAGGTGTGACTGTTTTCTTCTCAAATCTACAATAGAAGCTGTTCAGGTCGTCAGCAAGGGCTTTGTTAGCCTCTGCAGCGGGGGATGGTCGTCTGTAGTTTGTGATCTGCTGGAGGCCTCGCCACACTGAACCAGGGTCGTTGGCTGAGAGCTGACTTCTCATCTTTTCAGAGTAGCATTTTTTAGCCACTCTGATCTCCCTGGTCAATGCGTTCCTGGTCTTTTTGTACAGAGCTCTGTCCCCGCTCCTGTAGGCCTCTGCTTTAGCCTGACGAAGCTGGCTGAGCTTGGTTGTGAACCATGGCTTGTTATTGCCAAATGAGCGGAAGGTTTTTGTTGGAACACAGAGATCTTCACAAAAACTAATGTAGGATGTGACAGAGTCAGTCACATCATCTAGGTTGTCCGTAGCAGCTTCAAAAACACTCCAGTCAGTGCAGTCAAAGCAGTCCTGTAGGTCTTGTTTTGCTTCTCTGGTCCACTTTTTCACTGTTTTCACTACAGGCTTTACAGTTTTCAGTTTCTGCCTGTAGGTTGGAATAAGATGAACCAAACAGTGGTCAGAGTGACCCAAGGCTGCATGAGGAACAGAGCGATAGGCATCTTTCAGGACAGTGTAGCAGTGATCCAGTGTGTTGTTATCCCTGGTTGGACAATTAACATGTTGTTTATATTTTGGAAGCTCGTGGCTCAGTTTAGCTCTGTTAAAGTCACCAAGTATGATGAGAAGTGAATCTGGATGTTTTAGTTCCAGTGCAGTTATTTGTTCAGTCAGGTTTTGCAGTGCATCGCTCACACAGGCTTGAGGTGGAATATAAACACCGACCAGAATGAATGAGGAAAACTCCCTCGGTGAATAAAAAGGTTTACAGTTGATAAACAGAGTCTCTAAGTTGGAGCTGCAGTGTTTGTTCAGCACTGAGACATCTGAGCACCAACCTTCGTTTATATAGAAACATATTCCACCGCCTCTGGACTTTCCCGACAGCTCCGTGACGCGGTCCGCTCTGTGAAGATGAAAGCCGGGCAGATGCAGCGCGCTGTCCGGGATGAGCTCGCTGAGCCAGGTTTCAGTGAAGCAGAGAGCAGCCGAGCGTGAGAATCTTTTGACAGTCTTGTTGAGGAGAAGCAGTTCATCCATTTTGTTGGGAAGAGAGCGGAGGTTCGCTAGATGAATCGCCGGGAGAGCTGTTCTAAATCCTCGCTGGCGGAGCTTCACATCCACACCGGCGCGCGTCCCACGCCTGCGTCCCTTGCGCACTCTCCACAGAGCTGCTGCTCCTCCAACTATTAACTCCAGAAAACTTTCCGTGCTCTCGAAGACTGGCAAAAAACTTCCAGAAGTGAACTGTCTAATGTTCAGCAGTTGTTCTCTGGAGTAGGTAAGTGGGTTTGAGTTGCAAAAAGCACACAAAACAAGCAAAAACACACATAATACTAGAGAGCGCTGTGCCGAGGCAGCCACTTGCGGCGCCATGGTAACCATTTTATATCAATTATAAGAAAAAAGATAGTCAGGATATCAGGTCCTGGAGTATCCTGGTATCAGGAGTATATATAGTGGGTTCAGGAATGAAATAGAGTGCTGTAATCTTTAAAAAAATTCAATCTCATCTTTTGATTATGTCTGTTAGGATACATTGACCTAGGAGCCATATCCCAGTTTGGACCTGGGGTCTTTCTGTGTGGAGATTGCATTTTCATATTTGCATGGGTTTTTTCCTGGTGTTCTGGTTCCCTTATCAGTCAGGTTCACTCAGTGCAACATATGACTATGGGAATTGCGCCGCCGCGCGGTTACATGAAGTAATACATTCACGCCTTTTAAGGTAGGTGGGCGTCAGCAATGAGGCCCAGCCCTATTTGCATAAAAGGGACTGACGCCCAGCCTTCATCCTCTTTATGCCCTTCACCTCGCTTACGCCTGAACTTCGTTGGACTCTCTCTGTGACTGCATCGCTCGACTGGAGGTGAGCTTGCTCCCTACCCTGAGCGTACAGAGAAATTTCCTTCGCACTGCTGGGTTAGCGAAAGCTAGCCCAGTCCCTTTTATTTAACCTCAAGGTTTTTTCTTCTCTCTTCACAGCTTCACTCGATGGCGCTAACTGTGTCACTAGCTACATGGCTAACGAAGATTAGCAGTCTAGCCAACGAGAGCGACTGGACGAGAGGATGTCTTTGGACCACGTTAGCTGCAACTAACGAGCTTGACTCTTCTCAGCCATGAGAAGGGAAAGCGAAAATCCAAAAATTCTAAGAAGACCAGCAGGCCAGCGAGCCCCAGCTCCCGTGCCTGCCCCAGAGGCTGCGGCTACACCCTTTCGGCGACGGACACCTACGAGGCCTTTCCCGTCTGCCTGGGGATGTTGCACGCTAAGACAACGCTGGAATCCCTCGAGTCCTACCCTCACTGCAGCCAGATGCTTGAGACTGTGAGGAAGAGTCAAGTGGGCATCGTGGTCAAGGCCATGGGTGGTTCCGCGGCTGTGCGCACACAGACCTCACCGAGGCACTCACTCCCACACCGGAGCTCAAGTCCGTGGACCTGGAGGACAACGACCACGCTGACTGGGGGGACAGTATGGACATGGCGGCCCCCGTCGAGGACTCCACCGACGAGTTTGATACCAGAAGCCTCTTACGCGCATATGAGCTCTCGCTAACAGCTTCGGGTGAAATATCAGATGATGAGGCTGAAAACGAGGACAAGGGAGAAGAAGAGGAGTTCTCCCAAAGCCCCACGACAGCTCAACCAGAGACAGATGTATCCATCCCCGCTCTGTTCGACCTGTGTCGCAGAGCGGCGGACACGCTACGGATCAGCTGGCCAAAACCCCTACCTCGCCAACAGGTTACGAGGTTGGTAGGGAACTATTTCTTTGCGAAGCAACAGTCGGCCACGAGGCAAAGGATGCCGATTTTTCCAGATTTCCTGAAGTAGCAGACTCGCACATGGGCTGAACCCAGAGCTCCCATGCTTCTGCCTCTCTCCCAGTTCCTCGACTTTGCCGGCATGGAGGCAGCAGATAAAGCAACCATCCCGCAGATGGAGGACATGCTGGCGGCCCACTTAGCCCCCAGAACATCGGGCGCCAAGCCAACTCTGCCCAGCAAGGCCTCCCAGCTCAAAAAGTGTTACCGAGCTCAGGGCCTCGCGGTCCGCGCCATGAATAGATAGATAGTTAGTTTTATTTGTCCCCGTAGGGAAATTAGTTTGCAACATTGTCAGCAGGCATTGACATAAAGGACATACTTATACAAACATGACATTAACATCCATCATTACAGCAAAGACATTTGTGTTCAGTAAGTCATGATATCTTAGTATTATTTATCGATTTAATTGCTTGTGGTATGAAAGAAAATTTTGTTCTGTTTCATGAACGTCTCGGCAATGATGCAAGCCTACTTGGCGGAGAAGCTGCAGGAGCTCCAGGTAACGACCAACAAAAAGAGCGTGGCAGCAATTCTGGAGGAAGCCCGCAGGGCCACAGACTTTATCCTCAGGATGACGGGGACCACAGCCATCGCTCAGGGGAGATGCATGGCTGAAGTAGTCATTGCCCAGCGCCATTTGTGGCTGACCTTGACTGACCTACAGAGGGCCAGCGGTACCTGTTTCTCCACCACCCGATCGAGCCGACAGGGCTCTTCGGAGGGGCTCTGGAATGCATCCAGAGCAGGCTGGAGCAAAGACGAAAACAGGCAGAGGCGCTACGCGAGGGGATGCAGAGAAAAGCTTTCGCCCCCTACCCCCCCTCCAGAGAGGCCAGTGGGAGCAGAGCCATGTAGCATCGACACAGCTCAGCCACATGCCACCCTCCACAAAAAAGGCCAGCGTTTGACAGAGAGCAACGGCCAAGACCCGCACTAGGACTGCTACAGGCTGGCTAGGCTTGGTCCAGGAACAGGTTCGTTCCTCGCCAGGCGGTCCCGCCGAGATCTTCCTCGATGAATCGGGACCGAAGGCAGAAGTTGGCCTGACGAAACGGGACCACTTCGTGATTTTACAGGTTTGCCCGCCCATGAGGTACGGGAACTCAGACTCTTTAACCCAGACTTTACGTGTGAAATACAGAATAAAGCTGGTGACATTTGTGTGTACAAAAGAGATGTTTCTGTTGTGAATGTAAAAAAGACGATTTGTTCTTTAAAACACGAAAATAAAGTTCCAAAAGCACACCCTGCCCTGTGTCTTGACTCAAAAAAAAAAAACACAGCACCATTTTTATGAAAACAGTCTCAATAAAGGGAGAAGGGAATTTCCCTTCCTCCCTCGTGAAACACAAGGTGTCAGGCAAGAAAATGAGCCTCAGCGGGATGTCAAAGGACTGTCTGCCACACGTAGACTTCCCGACATCAGCTGATAGACAGGTCAGCTCGTCGAAGGGTGTTTGGGTTGGGGTCATTGCTCCCCACTCGCACCCTCAACACAAAAACAACCCAGAATACACATGTCCCACAGGCTAAGAGCACACGCTCAGGCCGGGAGGACGTGTCATCCAAACACGTGGGTCATGTCAACTGTCAGTTAGGACCTCTGGCTGCAGTTCCACAAGCGACCACCCCCTTTCACGGGGGTGCTGCTGTCAAACATAAACCCAGACCGTGCACACGTCCTACAGGAAGAAATCACTACAATGCTTCAGAAAGGAGTGATAAATGTTGTTCCAAAACACAGTGTACATAAAGGTCACTACAGCAAGTACTTCCTCGTGCCAAAACGAGACCAGGGCTTGAGACCTATTCTGGATCTCAGAAACCTGAACAGAAGTATAAAAACGTACAAATTCAGGATGCTCACTCTGAGGCAGGTAATCCAGTCGGTGAGACCGGGAGATTACTCATGCAGCGTCGATTTGAAAGACGCATTTTTCCACGTGAGCATCCTAGCACAACACAGAAAGTATCTCCATTTTGCCTTCAAAGGAAAACCATTCGAATTTCTGGCCATGCCTATTGGATTAAAAACTGCACCACAAAGTTTTACAAAATGTCTGGATGCAACCTTAACCCCACTGAGTGGTCAAGGGTTCAGAGTTCTGAATTGTCTAGACGATCTTTTGATCTTTTGATTTGAGACGAGCCCCAATATGTTACGCCCCGAGGGGTCAAGTAACAAATTGAGGGACACAAGACCAGGAAAAAGGGTTAAAAGAAAAAGGTTATTTTTAGGCTCAGCTGTTACGCCTCCTCCAACAGTCCTGAAAAAAACAAAAGTAGTCCAAACCCTCAGTTTTCCCCGTGTCCCTCTCAAAGTAAAAATAAAAAAAGAAAGCGGGTCTGTCACTCACACCTCTAGGATGGACGCACCCTGCACAAAACCATGACAGTAGGTCATTAGCTCCAGAATCTTGCACCAACGTCGGCAGTTTTCTCAGCTCCAGCTTCTCATCAGCAGCTTTTCACAACAAAGGCAGCTTCATCTTCTCCTCATGACGACAACATACTGTATTCGGCTTCATCACTAGGGTTCATCATAAGGACTTCATCATACGGACTTCTTCATACGGACCTCTTCATAGGGACTTCTTCATATGGACTTCTTCATACGGACTTCTTCATATGGAATTCATCATAAGGACTTTATCATAAAGACTTCATCATACGGACTTCTTCATACGGACCTCTTCATAGGGACTTCTTCATACGGACTTCTTCATACAGACTTCATCATAAGGACTTCATCATATGGACTTCTTCATGCGGCTTCTCTCTCTTCTGCTGCTGCTACTCCACTCTCTCATCTGCCTCTGCTGCTTATCTCTGCTGCTCCTTCATCTCTCTGCTTCTGCTGCTGCATCTGCTGCTCCTTCATCTCTCTGCTTCTGCTGCTGCATCTTCTGCTCCTTCATCTCTCTGCTTCTGCTGCTGCATCTGCTGCTCCTTCATCTCAGACTATTGCAGCGGCTTGGATCTGCTGCTCCTTCATCTGTGTCTGCTGCTTCTTAATTTGAACTTCTCACTCCTCCTGCAGCTTGGACCTCCTTCTGCTTCTGCAGTTTGGACCTCTGCTCTCAGCTTCTTCTGCGTCTGCTTCTGATTCATCAACCCTGTTGCTCCTTGGACCTCAGCTTCTACTGCTGCAAGGACCTCAGCAGCTACTCTCCTGCTGCATCTCTCTTCACTTCCTGGGCATCTTCAGACTGGACCTAATAAGGGAAACAACCACCCCACCTGCAGCACTTCAATTAACCCTCAGCTACAGCCAATTAGCCTCCCAAAACACCACTGAACACCACTAAACACCACTAAACACCTCATCCCTCTGACCTGACTGAAATGACATCTCCATGGGGATGTAACACTCAGGAGCGACAGAGACCAGGTGCAGAGGCACTCACAGATGGTGATGACTCACCTGGAGGCTCTCGGTTTTGTAATAAACCTGCAGAAGAGCAATCTGACTCTGTCCCAGATTACCGTATTTCTGGGTGTACAGGTCAACTCCATCCTGTACATAGCAGGGCTCTCAGAGGCCCGGATTTCATCCATCCACCTCTGCCTGGCACGTTTTCAGCTGGGCCAGAGAGTGTCCCTCAAACTATGCCAGCGTCTCCTGGGCCTCCTGGCAACAGCCATTGTCTACGTGCATCAGGCCTTATATAAAATTGCGTCACCTGCAGATATGGCTAAACAAACAAATGTATCCTACCTCCCTCAGTAGGGCAGGGGGGATACTGATCAGCCCAGAGTGCATGTAGGCTCTGGAACCCTGCAGGGTCCCTTCAGTGTTCAAAACAGGCGTCCCGCTGGGACGAGTACTGTCTCGAGTACTGATCACCACAGATGCTTCGAAGACAGGTTGGGAGGCTTTTTGCAGAAACCAACATGCCCGAGGGCTCTGGAAACAGCAGGAGGCAAAGCTCCACATCAACTTCCTGGAACTGAAAGCTGTGTTTTTGTCCATGAAGCACTTTTACAAGAAGGGGCTGATTACAAAACAACATGTCCTAATAAAATCGGACAACAGGACAACAGTGTCCTTTGTCAACAGAGAAGGGGGGACAAGGTCCCGACCCCTCCTCAGCTTGACACACAAACTGATCACATGGTGCAGCTCCCGAATATTTTCACTGAGAGCGACACACATCCCGGACGAGCAAAACCATGGGGCAGACGCCCTCTTCAGAGGGCCCCTGCTCTCCTCAGAGTGGAGATTGAACCCGCGTGTCGTGGACCAAATCTGGGCACGATACGGACGGGCCACTGTATATCTGTTCCCCTGCAGCATCAGTACTCACTGTGTCCTGTATCATTCGATAAGGGAAACAAACTCACCGCTGGGAACAGACGCTCTGGCATACAACTGGCTAGCAAGGTCGTCATATTATGCGTTTCCCCCCGTCCCCCTGATTCAGGCAACGCTGGAACGGGTACGTAGTGGAGCTCTCTCCTTGATACTCATAGATCCCAGGTGGCCACACAAACTATGGTTCCCAGAAGTGATCTCACTGTTATCAGGGACACCATGGCAGTTTCCCCCCCACAGGGACCTGCTGACTCACCTGCTCCTTCACCCACGCCCATAATTATGGCTTCTCTGGACCTGGTCGCTGAGAGGAACCTTCTGATGGCCTCCAGCCTCCCCGGTAATGTTATAAACACAATACAGGGAGTGAGAGCCCAGTCAACTCAGACTCTCTACGCTCGTAAATAGCATATTTTTGAGGCCTGGTGTCTAGAGAGGAATATTATCATATTCCTGTGACCTGGTCCAGCTCCTCACCTTTCTACAAGACCTGCTGGAGAAGGGTCGCTCCTTCTCCACAATTAAGGTCTTCCTGTCAGCCATCTCAGCGTACCATGAAGGCTGGGGAGGTAAAACACCCGGTGCACACCCTCTTATGAAACCTTTCATGAGGGGCGTACTAAGTAAAAGGCCTCCCAGCAGGACTCTGGCCCCAGATTGGGACCTCCAGTTAGTCCTGGACGCCCCGTGTGAGCCTCCATTTGAGCCTATTGGCAGCATTAAGATAGATTTATCTTATAAAACTGCTCTGCTCTTAGCTCTTTGCTCAGCTAAACGTGTGGGTGACCTTCACGCTTTATCTGTGCACCCAATGTGTACCAGGTTTGCCCTTGACGGGTCAAAGGTCACCCTGCGTCCAAACTTTGCATATGTTCCAAAGGTTCCAACTCTAAACCCAAGAAGTCTGGACTTTTAACTTTTAACGTTCCCTCCTCCCCTGTACTAACCGAGGGACAGAGGAGGCTGAATGCACTCTGCCCTGTTAGGGCCCTGAGTGCTTACATTGAAAAAACTGTCAGTTGGAGAAAAACAAACCAGCTGTTTGTGTGTTTTGCTAATCCCGCTGCTGGCACAGCCCTGTCAAAACAACGCCTCTCACACTGGGTGATTGAGGCCATAAAAAGGGCGTACAGTAGCAAAGGTCAGCAGGTGCCCTCTGGGCTACATGCTCATTTCACGCGAGGCCTGGCATCCTCATGGGCCCTTTTCAAGGGCGTGCCAGTTACAGACATATGTGCTACTGCAAACTGGACATCTATAAACACGTTTGCAAAACGCTACAGTTTGGATGTCAAACATGTGATGTCACTTAGGTTGTTCTCTCTACCACAGAGTAGAGCACAGCCAAAACGCCTGCAGTATAAAGGCATAAGTTCTCACAAGCATGCATTTCCAGAACATTTTCAGGACGTGAATGAAATAAGTTCCCATAGTCATATGTTACACTGAGTGAACCTGACTGATAAGGGAACTAAAAGTTATGCACCATAACTCATGTTCCCTGAAGGAAGGGAACGAGGTGCAACATATGTTTGCCCTTTCAAATGCCGAAGCTCGGTGAAGTGCACTTGGAGGATGAAGGCTGGACGTCAGTCCCTTTTATGCAAAGAGGGCTGGGCCTCATTGCTGATGCCCACCTGCCTTAAAAGGCGTGAACGTATTACTTCAGGTGAACTGCGCGGCGGCGCAATTCCCATAGTCATAAGTTTTACCTCGTTCCCTTCCTTCAAGGAACATGAGTTATTGTGCATAACTTTCAGTTTCCTCTCACAGTCCAAAAAACCTGTATGTTTTGCTACCTTCAAGCCCAGTCCTCCCGTACAGTAAACGTCTATGATCTCCTTGAGATTTGCCTTGTTAAATCTTATTTCTTCTTCTTTCAGCTTCTCCCTTCTCCAGGGGTCACCACAGTAAACTAACTATATAATAATAATAATAAACTTTATTTGTATAGCACCTTCCTACAATGCCTTGCATTGACCAAGGTGCTTAACAGGACAGAAAATATAAAAACTGGTACAACAAATCAGTGAAAATAGAATAAAAAAACAACAGCAATAAAAGGAGGCAATGGAAATAAAAATGCTACATACTAAAATACCAAAGTAATAAAAGTTACACACTGAAAGCTTTTTTGAACAAGTGGGTCTTCAGTCTGGTTTTGAACAGAGTCAGATCAGAGGTGGCACGCAGCTCAAGGGGGAGACTGTTCCAGGCTTTTGGGCCGGCAACAGAAAAGGACCGGTCTCCCCATTGTTTGTACCTTGAGCGAGGCACCTCCAGCAGGTGTTGACTGGCAGAGCGTAAAGCTCTGCTGGGCTGATGGACTTTCAAAAGTTCTGAGATGTAGAGAGGTGCAAGTCCATTCAGAGCTTTGAAAACAAACAGCAGCAGCTTGAACTGTATCCTGAACTGAACCGGGAGCCAGTGTAGAGAGGACAGGACAGGAGTGATGTGTTCATATTTTCGTGTGTTGGTCAAAAAGCGGGCGGCAGAGTTCTGTACAAGCTGTAAACGGGAGATGGAGGATTGATTAATACCAACATACAAAGCATTACAATAGTCAAGTCTGGATGTCACAAAGGCATGAATGGCCTTCTCCAGATCACTACGGCTGAGGAGTGACTTTACTTTAGAGAGCAGACAGAGCTGAAAGAAGCTAGTCTTGACAACAGAACTGATCTGTTTATCAAGCTTTAAGTTGGAGTCAAGCTGCACTCCAAGATTTCTAACTACCGGGTTGAAGTGGGGGAGGGGAAAACCAAAACTGGGACTGGGAAGGATGTTGCTGGTGTCATCGGGTGCACCAAATAAAATGCATTCAGTTTTATCTGTGTTTAGGTGGAGGAAGTTTTGAGACAGCCAGTGCTTAATGTCATTTAAGCAGTTGACAAGAGTGTTTGAACTGAGTGAGGGGTTGGGAGTGACTGGCAGATAGATTTGTAAATCGTCTGCATACATGTGAAAAGACAGGTTATGACGTGCAATGATTGATCCTAATGGCAGCATGTAAAGAGAGAAGAGGACTGGCCCTAGAATGGATCCCTGTGGTACGCCATAGGTCAGAGGGGTTGATGAATAGGACAGATCACCTATCATGACAGAAAAAGTTCTCCCAGTTAGGTAAGATCTGAACCACTCTAGCACAGCTCCCTGGAGGCCAACCTGCTGAGACAAACGGTTGATTAGTACCTGATGGTCGACGATGTCAAAAGCTGCTGAGAGGTCTAACATCACCAGCAGAGCAGGGTTTTTTGCATCCAGAGACAGAAGAATGTCATTCTGCACTTTGAGCAGTGCTGATTCAGTACTGTGACGAGCTCGAAAACCAGACTGAAATTTTTCAAACAGGTTGTTGTGCTCTAGAAAAGATTGAAGTTGAATAAAAACAATCTTTTCTAGGACCTTTGATAAAAATGACAGATGGGAAACTGGCCTGAAATTAGAGAGAGCTGTAGGATCCAAGCCTGTTTTTTTGAGAAGAGGCCTGACCACAGCGTGTTTGAAAGCATATGGCACAAAACCTGAAGTTAGACAGCTGTTAATAAATGACAAAACACAAGGACCAATTACATCAAAGGACTGTTTGAATATTTTTGATGGAATGATGTCCAGAGAACAGTTTGTTGGTTTCATCTGCTGAACCACCTTGATGAGGTGAGGGAGTGAAACCAGGTCGAACTGGTCAAAAACAGCGGCGGTTATTGCAGACGCATGTGATTGGACAGTGTTTGATAGGCTGACAATGTTCTGCCTGATAGAGTCTATTTTGTTGACAAAATAGCTCTGAAAGTCATCACAGGTAGACTGAGTGGCAGTTTTCAGAACATTGACAGAAGGGTTAATGACAGACTGGATTGTGCTAAAAAGAATCCTCGGCCGGTTGGAGCTGGTGGAGATTAAATTGGAGAGGTATTGTGATTTGGCCTGCTTAACAGCATTTTGATAATCACAGAGACAGTCTCTCAGTATTCCCTAGGACACATGAAGCCGGTCCCGCTTCCATTTACGCTCAGCTTTCCTGCAGTGTTGTCGAAGAGCCTGCGTGGTTTCATTGAGCCATGGAGGTGATTTATTCTTTGAAGAAGCCTGTTTGAGAGGAGCGATGGAGTCCAAGATCGTTGTGCAGGTGTGATGGAAGGAGGTGATGAAGTCCTCAGGATGTTGAGATGGGTCCAGGCTGACGGTAGAGCATAAGTCAGTGCTCTTAAAGGCATCAGTGAACTGACTTGGGGTGGATGGGGTGATGGAGCAGAAGAGACGTGCTGGGAGAACAGCCTTCGATGCAGGAGGGGTGGAAAATTCTAATAAGATGGGAAAATGGTCTGAAATACAGGTGTCCAGAATCTCCACAGCAGATATTTGAAGACCGTGGGAGATAATTAAGTCCAGTGTATGACCCTGACTGTGCGTGGCCCCCGAGACAGACTGCGACAGGTTAAAAGAGTCCAGGAGGTCCTGAAACTCACATCCAAGTTGATTACTTGGGCAGCAGGTGTGTGCGTTGAAATCTCCACAAAAAAGCAGAGAGTCAAATTTTGGTAGTAGTTCAGCTAGCAGTTCTGAAAAATCACTGAGGAAGTCCTTATTATATTGTGATGGCCTATAAATGAGCCCACACAGCAGAGGTTTAGCAGATTCCAGCACAAACAGCATTATTTCAAAGCTTTTGTAGTTTTTCTGAGGCAACAAGCGGCACTTGAACGCATCACTGAACACAGCAGCCAGCCCCCCCCCCCTCTCCCAGACCCGCGCGGAGCGCTCAGATAAGAGAAGCCAGGTGGGAGGAGTTCAGAGAAGGAGCTGTTGTCCTGCGGCTTCTGCCAAGTTTCCGTCAGCAGAAACAGATCCAGACGATGAGTGGAGATCAAATCACTTAATATAAAAGTTTTATTAGTGATCGATCGGGCGTTAAACAGTGCTGCACGTACTGGCACCCAGCCAGTTACGTCACCCGCAGCTCGTGCGAGCGGGCGGAGGTTCTGTTTAACGCAGCCTCGGTTCTGGTTCTTCACCGGAGGACAAGATGGATACTGACCGCTGACGTCATGATTGACAGGAACAAGGCAGCGATGGCGATGAATCCTGGAACGATGGACATCAAAGACGCTGAATTCAGGAGGTAAGTCGGCTGTAACAGTGCTGTGAGATGAGAGATCACTGCACTAAAACCATAGATATATACGGAAGGATCTGATGTCGTATATCTCCGTATCCTTCACATATACTTATACTTATATTTCTGGATATTCCCGGAAATGGACCGCAATGATCCTTAAAAGATCCCAAAATCCCAAAATCCGGATAATTATATTTGGCAGACCCTTGACGAATAACAGCCACATTTATTTTGGATCTGCCGAAGATAAGTATCCAGATTTTGGGATTTTTTAAGGATCATTGCGGGCCATTTCCGGGAATATCCGAACACAGATCCTTCCGTATATCTATGGTTTTAGTGCAGTGGATACTTTTTAAATCTCACCAGAACTCCTGCTCTTGTTCCACGTCTTTTGCGTCGCTTTTTGCGAGGCGACGGGCTGGCGTCGTGGTGTAAATAGGCAGGAACTGACGCCAGGAAAGGTGGAGGTAGTGGAGGCTTAAAATGTCCATATTTGCCAGTAGTCGGTGCATTGATTAGCGAGTCTCGTATATTTAGAAGAGTTGAGCGATCATAGACCAGAAGCGAGGATGCATCGTCGATGAAAAAAAGGCAAAACACAAACAACAATAAAAAGTTCAAGAGATGAGGAAGACAGCGTGTCGTGAACAACAAAGGCGCCATCTTGTATAACTCACACAAAGACTTTGCAATTGTTTATTTTTATGACAGATGCCCTTCCTTACACAACCACAGACCACTGAGCTACCACAGCATTCTGTGTGGAGCAGAGGGATACCAACTAGGGTGCCTGGGGAAGCAGATAGTGGAGGTTAAGTGCCTTGCTCAAGGGTCCATAGTGAGGCAAATTAGGGTGGAGACAGGTGTGGGTGTGTCACCTTTCCCCCTTTTGATATTGTCGGTCCAGGGAATACATAGTTCCCATGTGACGTCACATCCGTCTTACTTCCGGGTGGACCCTCATTTTGAAAGTCAGAACAGGGGACAGCGCGGTCTAATGGATGTTCATTTTTCACGTTTTTTTTTGTGTTAATTTCTAATTAATTGCAATGGTTACTTCGTGTTGTGTCAGTGGGTGTTCCAGTCGGGTAGACGTTTGGGCAACGCGCAGGTTTCAGTTAATCAAAAAAAAAGTAACGTGAAGGATTTATCTCATCGGAGAAACTGGACAGCAGCCCCTCCTCGCTCTGAGTCTGGCTTGGATCTGCTCTGGAAGACGTCGTCCTTTTGGCCGGTAAACAAAATATTCTACATAAATCATTTTGTGAAACTATGTCAGAACAATGTTAGAGTACAACTGTCTGTGTGTTAGAGCTGTTTTTTTTTTTTTCATTATTTAGCAAACCGTCTTGCATGCTGTTAGCTTAGCATCTCGCTAACGCGACAATGGCCTCACGGTCCACCAGGACCGGCGGGGGAAACCGTCCCAGTTGGAGAAGGAGGACGGGAGCCAAGTCGTGCGGGCGACGCGTCGGTCCCATGGGACGTGACCCCGCGGCCGCGACGGATCCACGCCGTCCGACCTGAGCTCCTGCGAGCCTCGCTCCTGCGAGCCTCGCTCCAGATGCTAACAACATGCTAACTTCCAACACGGTAAGACTCAAAAGTGCTGGTTCTGGTCTGTGTTCAGCTTGGACTGTTTGTTGGCTGTGTGTTATTTTAGTTAAACCTTTTTTTAGCTGGTTAGATCTGATTGAGACAGTTTACACATCTTTTTTGGATTTAAAGCTGTGAAGCTCTGCGCTGTGAAGCCGGTGTGCGCTCGCTCCTTGTAATAATTAAATAATTAATGATATCGGAGTAACTACTTTGTGACAAGTTGTCTGATTCGTCTGCCATGATTTCTTTCTCAAACTCATTTAACTCCGACCACTGCCAGTTTGCTCTTGTTCCTTGGTAAAGCTGTGGTAGCTCGTGTTTTTGTCCGTATAATTTGCTCTGCTAGTTCGCCATCTTGCCTTCTTCTGCCTTCAGATGTGGTGCGAAAACCGGTTTGCGCAATACTGGGGGCGTGTCTGGGAACTATGTATTGACCTGAAGACCTTCCTATCACAGGCTCGCCTTCTCTATCCTCTGTGCCACCACTCCCCTGATTAAATCAAGGTTAGTAAATAAAATAAATAAACCTGAAAACTTAAATTGTTTTATTGTGACTTATGAAAATGATATTGTATAAACCTATGCAATGAGGGTTTTGCAATTCAAAAGTATTCTGGCAGTTATAATGATTTTCCTGCAGGAAGTGACCCATGTTGCATCACAGGTGATGTGTCTGCTGCTGCTATTTAAGCTTTAAAACAGCTATAAAGATGGATGTAAAACAAATGTGTGTTGCAAAATCTTATACTTTATTTTTTTCAAGTAGTGGAGAATGCACGAATAGCATAGATTACAATATGTTTTCACACAGAAAACAACATTTAAAAAATACTTTAAATAACAACATGACATCTATCTATTTACCCTTTGTTTGTTTCTTTGTGTAAATCTTGTGTACAAATATCATATTCAGATAAACATTTGCTTCTATGTTTAATGAGTCAGGTTCCCTCTTTGTGAAACCAAAACATTCACCGTTCCTCAGCAAACACTTTGAAAGAATCAAATGGTGTGTGAGCATTTATTATTTCAACACTTAATAACAGACAGTCCTAATGGGTCCCAGGTGAATGCCATGTCTGATTGTGTGTGCATGCGTGCGAGTGGGTGGGAATATGCAATGGGTAACCGACAAAGTGAAAAGAGAATAAAAAAAAATAAATAAAAAGGGGTTAATTTGGTTTGGCTCAGGTGAGGTAATTATTCCGTTCCTCCACTTCACTGCACACCCATAATGATTATTAACAAGCTTAAAGTACTTGAGGAGCACTGGGAGCTGGTGGCTAACAACACAAGGCCCAGAAAAAGAGGGAGGGCAGGGAAGGAAGGACGGATGGATGACAGGATGGAGAGAGAGAATGAGGAGGATGGGGAGTCATTATGCAAATGCAACTGGCCTTAATCACACATTGCCCATGATAATCTGCTGGGAGGCACTCAGGTTACCTGGGTCACTGGTTTGTTCCAAACAGACATTCATTTTTTCGCCTGTGTCCCCCCCACTCAATTCTTACATTTCACCCCAAATTTTACCATTTCAAACTCTTTCCCTTTGTAGCTTCAGATTTTATCTTTGAATATGAATGTTTACTGTAAGAACACAAGCGTGTCAAACCTAGTTCCAGGGCTACACACACACCTGGCCCTCATCATCAATCAGCTCGCCTGTGTTTAATCTGCAATCACCGTATGTTAGTTATTCTTCAGTTTGTTGTCAGGGTAATTCTTTGTTTCAATATATGATGGTGTTTTCTGTTATCTTGGCTTTGATATTAAAGTTTTTCTTGCTGAGGTTTGGAATTTGTCACTTTGTGCATGCGTTTTAATGACAGAACTGTTTGAATAAACCCTTGTAATTAATAAGAAGAATGATTCATAGCTACAGAAATGTTAAACTTGCATTGGATGAATAACCCAGATGAATAACTAACATTGTATGAAACCCAAGTGTTTCTGATTGAAGCAGAAATGTACAGTTGCCCTGAGGTGTAAATTAACAACATTTGAAAAAAAAAAAATGGAATTACAGTAGCCAAAGTAATAGTGGCCAAAGTGGAAGTGGTCAAAGCAGAAGTGGCCAAAGCAAAAGTAGCCAAGGCGGATGTGGCCAAAGCAGAAGTAGCCAAAGCGGAAGTGGCCAAAGCAGAAGTAGCCAAAGCGGAAGTGGCCAAAGCAGAAGTAGCCAAAGCGGAGGTGGCCAAAGCAGAAGTAGCCAAAGCGGAGGTGGCCAAAGCAGAAGTAGCCAAAGCGGAAGTGGCCCAAGCAGGTGATGAAAAGACAGAATAACGTTTGAAAAAACTAAATTACATTAAGCCAAACCGGGGGTGACAGGTATTTTAGAGTAACAGGGTGGACATGGTGGGTTTTTGATAATTTAAGCATTAAAAAATAGTTTGCTATAATAAAAAGTCATTGGATGAGAACTATTATAAATAGTACAAATAAAAAATATTTAATAATGACTTTAATTTTTACAACTTAGAATTGTGGTTTACTTTCAAGAAGCATGAAAGGGGACATGTCAGTAAACACAAATTGCATTTAAAATTAGATTTAATTGTTTTAAATAAATTAATATTGTGTGCATATGGTTGTGTTTAATGGTAGAGGGGAGTCAACCATATAAGATGAGATTAATAAAATAAATATTAGCCCACCTTTAAACAAAATATACCACACTGTAGCATGGGACTCAAAAGACATTGAATAGTAGGAATGGCCCTACTTTACATTGTTCTGTTTTATGTTAGTAAAGTTAAAAATATACACACTTCCAGTTTAGCTTAATATAATTCCGTTAATACAATTTTTACAAATGTTGTTGTGTTTTTGTTGTGTTGTTTCAAATGTAATTTATATATATATATTTTTTTTAAATGTTGTTCATTTACACCTCAGGACCACCATAGAAATGAGCCCTGACAAAGAAAGTTTGTGGGGGGAAAAATGCAGCCTTCAGGGAGCTATCTGGTTTCTAAAGCACTTCTAAAACTGTGGGTGCATAAACAATTATAATGAAACACAGATGAATATTGTCTATGATGAAAACATTTGGGTATAATTGTGTCAATTTTAAAAACTCGGGCGACACTACACCTATTTACTACAATACTGTACAATGTTTTGTGACCAACGTCAGGTTGGTCTGAAACGAAACTTGTGTTTCATCAAAAACTGTTACTGATTATATTTATTTTTATACTTTGAGAAATATTTTTTGCCTTACCAAAATATTGTTATGAACACACACACACACACTTTGCGATTGCTTGTCGCTTTACATTTCTCTGATTGGAACAAACTTTTCCTTTAATCCTCATTATTTCAAACTTTGTTAAATTATTTTAATAATAAAAAATAATCCCACATGTTGTCAGAACACAAATACCATAAGCTTAGCAACACAGGTTTTGAAATCTCTGAATGGAATCCCACATTTCCAGACGGCACAAGCAGATCCTACGGTTCACCTAATCTGCCTCCATGTGCTTTCCCCCTTTCTCTCTCACTGGACGGGTATTTCTTGGACATCTGTTCTTGGCAAGCAAAGCAGCAGCTCTAGTACTGCACCCGCTCCCTGGAGGACAAGAAGGGATGTCGGCGTGCTGGTTCGAGGGAGGGAAGGGAAGATGGAGAGAAAACAAAGTAAAAAAGAGAGAGAGAGAAAGGGGTAAAGAAAAAGAGGAAAAAAACTGAGTCGTGCACATGAAACTACACAGCTGAACGAGAGCAATATGGTAGTGGTGAGGCAGGTTTTGAGTAAGTCTGTTAGCAGTAATTGGGAGAGGGGGATTACCACATGGGACCAGCCCTCGAGGTCTCGCAGCAGCACTGGGCAGGCTGTCAGGGCCAAGAACAGGGGTTACAAGCATTGGGATGATTAAGATTTGTGCAGTTTTCCAGAGAAAAAAATGTTTCTGGTGGGCGAGCAGAGAAAGAATTAACATTAATGGCAAGTGACACTCAACTCCTCACTGGAACTATTGTAAGGTAGAACACACAGGGCTGTAAAAAACATACTTGCTATATGTCTAACTTTACTGAGGAGAAGCATTCCTCTCACAAAGTGTCAGAATTTAACAAGACGCTACTTTTTTTAGTCTGGTTGTCCCAGCCGTGTAACCTATCAATCTCTTCCTTTTTTTTTTCTGTTTGTATCAGAACAAAATCATCTTCACACCTCTTTCCTGAGAAGCAATCTGAAACTAAGTAAAACCGTCAGCAGTCAAGAATGCTGAGCGGTTCAAAGCAAACGTTTTAAACAATTACAGATGGCATTTTAGAGTTTGAGGAAGGCTGAAAGACAGACTGAGAGGTTGTCGAATCATCGGCACATATAATTGACAGGCAGATCAGCAAAGGGAGTGAGACTGGGTGAGCCATATCTTGACAGGCTTCAGGTTAAAATGATTAATTACCTCCAAGGTTTCCGTAGACCTGGCAACTTCCTCTG
>JBBPBX010033144.1:19652-33437 GCA_038048925.1 Garcialebias charrua | reverse complement strand
AGATTGTATTTTGGTGGAACATTAGCAAAGAAGCAACTTACTCATTGCCCCAGCGAAATGAAACTGGAGTATTTTCTTTCTTTTTTTGTGTGTGTGACTTGGGTCTAACAAGAGAACACACACACCAACGGGGACACAGAAGCAGAAAGAAAAAGAAGAAGGTGGAGCTGGTGAGATACACACATACAGTCACGCCGTGCAAGACGAAAGGAGAAAAGAAGAAGAAGGAACAGTGCCCCGAAGTCAATTCCACACTCAAGCAACATCCGTCTCTGATCTGGGAGCGTTCTTGCAACGCCGGCATAACAAGAGTGATGCAGCACTGAGGGCCATGAATTAAAACGTCAATATGTAAAACCATAGAGGGATGCCATTTTGAAAAAGCGTTCCATCAATGGAAATCATATTAACATGATAAAGGGCATATTGGGAGACAAAGGCATTGATTCAGATGATGCTCCGCGGCCCGCCATGTCCACCTCAAACATGTTAATGAATCGCACCGCAAAAGCAAAGGTGGGGCGGTGGGACTGAGGTGAAGTATGTCGGCGTGCAGAGGGGGGAGAGGGAGGGCTCAGATAGGAGGATAGAGATGGACTTGAAAGCATCAGGAGGAGAGTATCACCCTGGTGACTGGAGCTTTTGGAGCCACATCAGGCGACATCACCACCTTGCCTCAACTTTTTGTGCTTGTTGGAATGGGTGGGCGTCTTGTAAAGAATTTATCTTGGCAACTTGGGAGGGGATGCAATTAGAACGAAGCTTGGAAAGGAGAGATAGTAATGCTGCAACGACACCCAAAGTGCAAAAGCGGAGGCAGCAGAGGATTCACCCCCTGTTGACCATGACTACAGACACAGCCTAAGGGGGCAGCATCCAAAGCATCACATGTGTGTACATACACACACACACACACACTGAGTGACATGAAAGCAGCAAGGCAGTGTTGCCAGGCCAAGCAGATTAATTACTTATCAAAGACGCACACAGCAGACCGGCTACGGAAATGCAACAGACAGCTGGAACATAGTCAGTTCACCTTCAATTAGTTGTCAATGCCCCTGCTTGCCAACGAGACCCATGAAAAAGTACATTCAGAACTCATAAGCACATTCAACAACAAGAAAAAAAAAGGAGGATCAAGTGGACTCTTTTGAGGAATTCAAGTCAAACGTCGTTCCAATAAAATAAAATAAAAATAAAAAACCAGTGCAAACACATTTTCTACAGAAGGATGAAAGCAAAAGGATTATTTTCAATGTCATAAGAAGCAAATAAATAAATAAAAGGAAAATGAGAAAGGGTGAGAAAAATAGGCTTCTTTGGAGTCTGATGGCACAGCACCTTTGTTAAATATGAACTAATTAAGTGGAAAAATGAAAGTGTTTCATCTTCATTTGTATCAGACAATAGGAGTATGAAACATAATTGAGAGTAGTTCCACTTTAATAGAATGAACAGAAGTCATTTGGTATTGAAATGTGCAGGGCGATTTAGCCAAAAGAAAGTGTATTATTAGATTTAATAGAATACCTACACATGATCAATGCTCGGAGCACAGGTGGTAGTTTGTCTCTGGTTCTTCAAATGATTAGGCCGACAAAATAATGGCCAGCCAGATTCATGTTGCTCCTGCATTGATTACAAGGAGCAGCCCATTATTCATGAATTGGAGCTCCGCAAACCATTTATTAAGCCTTTACACTTGTGACATGAGTGGTGGGCACAAAACACACCGAGCGAGGCTGGATTTGGTGAAAACAGGATGCTGGGGTGAGGCTCGATGACGATGACTAATGGCTCAAACCAACAGATGTGTATGGACTTGTAAGCATTGTATTGTATCTGTTCTAATTTCACGATGACTTTAAAACCTGTCTGAAGGGATTTTTCAAGATAAACACTCAGCGTCAAAAGAAGAACTACCGTAAACTTATCAGAAAGTCCTGATGCTGCTCAATAATCCAGGTAGAAAAATCCAATATGTTTAAGTCATGTCCTCTGGACAGATTCTCGTTTGTTGAAATGTTTCGTCTTTTACCCAAAAGACCTTCAGTTTGACAACTTGCAAAAAGCTCATTCTTATACTGTAAAGAGCACCTTATCATAGTGGTTCAACCAGTTTGCTGATGACTATTCTGTTATCAGAAAGTTTACTCAAAAATTAATTTTATTTGATCCAACTAGGCCTGTCACGATAACAAATGTTGCTGGGCAATTAATTGTCTCAGAAATTATTGCAATAAATGATAATATTGTTTGAAATGCGACAGTAGACTATATGCCACGGACTTCCGTTCTGGCACTTCCGCATTCATGAGCCGGTTAGTGGGAAAGACACGAACATAAATGACTAAATACAATTAATAAAACATCTGCATACACACCAATAATAACTCTATACACATATATATCCATATAAATCCATATAAATTATGGCGACGTTCCCCCTACGGATAGCCGCGATACATTTTCGCCCTAAACCCCCCTCGGAACAGCTCTACCCACCGGTGGGCAGACACAACGGAAATCACTTGTAGTGCCAGTAGCGCGCAGCCGCTTCCCGTTTCGGGTCGTTGTCATGGTCTGCTACTAGGAGCTAACGCTAACAACAACGGCAGTGGATAGGAACTGGAAGTGCAGGATGTGGCCTATATTTTAACGGACGTCACACCTACCCGTGGCATATAGCCTATATTAATGCCAAATTTAAGAAGAAATGTTGGATATTTTTTTTATTTTTGTGTGCAGTACTGTTAGCTGTTAGCCTGTTAGCTTATAGCTTAGCTTCTCAGCTGAGCTGCTTTAAACGATCCAAAAACATGAGTTTGGATGTTAAAATGGATTTTAAAGAGAAAAGAGAAAGGGAGGGGTCAGTGAAGAGCACCGGAGAGTCTTCAGTAGAAAGAGACACGAAGAAGCAATAAAACAGATAAATTAAAATGACGCTGATCAATTTCATTTATCATTCGATTAATTCATTTATTTACTGCAACAGGCCTAGATCTGACCATGAAGAACCCAGATTTTCATGAACGTAAAGCTCAAACTTGACACACAAACATCCAAACAGGAAACAACTAAAACAACCTGAGATAGTTGATAAGATTCAAGTTTTGGTTTATTCATTTATTGGGGACTGCCTCCATGCAATGCATGGAAGGCACCTTTTATTCTACAACTAATAACTGTTTATTCTTCCTCCGTCACTGTTAATGCAGCCCGAACCGCAATATGCACCCCCACAAAAGTAATATCAAAACGAGCGTCTCGATCTAGAGATGAGGGCTTTTACTTTTATTGGCAATCGGGGTTACCACGGCGATGTAGTTTGCTAACAAAGAGGCCATATTTCCCTATAAGAAATGAATGGGAGAACACTCCTCACATTAACTGCAGCCGTGAAGTCACATAACTTAGAGTGTAGAGGTCCCTGAAGAAACCAGAAACTCACTGTTGGATTTGTTTGAAACTCACAAAGTAATCATCAGATAAATGTCTAGAACTGATTAACGTTTGGAGCCATTTTGATTCAAGATGGCTGCCACAGCTACCTCAGCAAGCACATAATTGGCTAGAACGCGGTCATTCTTTGAGATGTTGAGCTGAAATTACAAAGTAGGTATGGTTGTAGCAGAGAGTGAGCTGTACATTCCTAATGCAAATCATTTATCAAAGATGGCTGCCTTAGCTAAAAGAGAAAAAAAATATGACAACTCTTCCATTTTTAGATTGATTCAGCTGAAATCTGGTATAGTGGTAGCTGAGAAAATCCCTATCACATAACAAATCCAAATACAAATATCATCAAGATGGCCACCTTAGCTGAAAAGGAAAAATAAAACATGATAACTCAGCCCTTTTTAGAGCTATTCAGCTGAAATTCAGTATACTGGTAGCTGAGAGCAAACCCCAACAATAAACAATTTAAATCAGCAACAGCCTGGCAGTCACCATCACAGTTTCTTCAGGAACTTTCTAGTTCTGTATAATGTTCATTTTGGATTTTGACTTCAAACCCAATTTGTTTTTCATTGTCGTTGACACAATGAAAATATAATCTGATTTTAATAAACAATAAAAAATATGAATAAGGAGTACCGGTAACTTCCACAATTTGGACAAAGGGTTGAGCAAAAAGAAGAAACATTTGATTATGGGGTTTATTTATTTGTTGTTATAGATCATAAAACAACTTTATTTCATCAGTACATGTTTCTCCAGAGCATATTCAACAAAAAAGGAAAAAAATATATAACTAAATGATCATTACTTCTAATTTAAGCCAGTTCCGTTTGTTGCTTTGAATTTTGCCCAAACAGATCTCTGAACTGTTCTGTGTGATTCCAGTGGGCATGTTGGCATCTCTCTCTGAGGAATCATGTCTTCTGAAAGCTACAAAGACGTTACACATCTTCCTTTTGCTCTCTTGCTGCTCTAACCTTGTAGAGCACATAATGACAGAAACAAGAACAATAAATATTTGATGTAAACAACTTAGTTGCCATGTCCACTTTCTTGGAAAGTAAATACAATTTAATGAATTTGTGCATTGGTTGTGCTTTGTAATGACATTATCCGTCTTGTGCTGACCTTCAACACAGAAACTCAAGGCAAAATTTAGCACCAAAGTTGGTTTAGTGACTATTGCACTCACATTTCTTTAAAATTAAATTATGCATAAGAAATTAATTGCCATGCAGAGCACTGCTATACTGTATTTGATTATCATTTTGAAGCAACAGGGTGTACACAAGGTACAGAGGGGGTGCAGATGTTTGCACCGGGGCCCTTGAAGAGGTTAGTTCCTTTGTAGCTTGACTGGACTAAAGTCTTTACTTTTTTACGAAACAGTTTAATCAAGCTAGAGTTTTGTTTGTTTCCTTGTAAATGTGACTTTTAGCACCAACTATGAAAAGCATGCCCTGATAAGAAGCCCAGATACTACAAAAGCACACCACAACCCTTCAATTCACAGAAATTGTTTATAGTTTAACTCATGGAGCATTAAAAAAAAGAAAGCCATAGTGCACAAAAGCAAAATGGTCATTTGTAAGAAACATGAGCGCATCACAGAGCCCGGCCACATTGAGACGGCTGTCTTGAGAAACAGAGGGTCTTTATCACTTCAAAGGCTGACATCCCCCCGGCGTCTCGGAGAAGCTGTGACTGGCACTCGTACAGCCCTCTTTCTGCTGCATTTGTCCAATCTTAGAAAGCCCAGAGTCAGGAAACACAAGGTCTTTTCAAAGTTAGTCAACAGGCCTTTGAAGCGCAGCCAACGGAGTCAGCAATCCAGCGACAAGGTGCCGAGCCATTATCATTCAATAGACAGCCGGGATTTTGCATATTTAACAGGAAATTTTACTTTGCTTTTTTGACACGGGGCATTATGCATCCTCTGTACATAAAATCCATCAACACCTTGCCAATTTCGTTTGTGCTTTTTCCCATTTCACTGGGAAATGCCTTTCCCTCGCCATGCTCACCACATGCAAAACATGCAATGGAATTAAATTATACATCTGTTTGGACAAGCAAATTGGACCAAAGGTTCAGGGTATAGCATTTTACCTTCTAACCTCAGGGGGGAGAGCCACCTTAAGTTCTGACATTTGTTATTGGTTCTTGTTTGTAACACGGAGGCTTAAAATGAAATGTTCAGGTTTATTTTCTCTTAAAGTGGAAACAAATAAAAGGTTATATTTTACAGATAAACAACCAGAACGAGTCAAAGTTGTAAGAATTCACTTTATCATGTCTCACTAAGCTAAACAGTTCACGAACTACCAATAGATCATTAATTCCAAAATTTTACGGACCACCCAACCTGCCAATATTTCATATTCAATATTTTGTGTAAAAAAAGCACCCTAGTCAATATTATTTTAATTGCTACATCTTTTTTTAAATCAAAAAATGTTCAATACAAAAACCTATTTTTTTAGAACAAGTACCCAGAGCAACTGAAGTAAATAAAAAGAAACTCTTAATTCAACTCTATTCAAAAATACTTTAATAATCCTAAAGGGAAACTAATTGTTGTCATAGCTCGTTCTGGTTTCATTCAGGAGTTGTTAGATGCTGATAGCTGTGGGCAGGAAGGATCTCCTGCAGTGAATCGTAAGAATCTGGCCACATATATAAATCTGTCCACCTAGATCCAGCTTGCTGTCAGATCTGCAGGGCCTCTCGGTCCTGCTGGACAGCAGGACTGCCTGAATGCCGGATATAATGCCTCCCTGAGCGATGGTCGCTCCTCCCAGGAGTCTGCAGAGCTCCTCATAACCAGGGACAGACAGCTGAAGGTGTCGGGGGGATGATCCTGATCCTCCCGTTGTCACAAGCTCAGTTTCACACCAGCTCCAGGCTCTCAGCGGTCAGGTACTCAAGCACCGCTGCCAGGTTGATGGGAATTTGTCCACGACACTAGGGGTGGGTGATATTGCCAAAAAATGATATCACAATATATTTTTTGAAACACCCCGATAACGATATCACAGACGATATTTCACATTTTCTCCTTTTACTGAATCAACCAAACAAATGTGTAATTTCAAAATGACTTTTCATAAACAGTCACCAGAATACAAAAAAATATATTCATATTTAACAAGCAAAATAAATAAATATATATAAAAAAAATTGGCTGACAGTTTGAATCAGCTACCAAGTGCAAAAAGAATACCTTAACATGATTTTTTTTGTAAACTTCAAGTATGTTAACAATTCTTGATCTGTTTGTAGAACAATATCTTTGAAGAAATAGTTTTATCCACATCTTTTAAACAGGAAGAATCAGAGCCATATATAGAGAGAGTTCCGACACCCTTTGATCTCGCCGACAGGCGGTCAATCGTTCCAAACAACGGCTATGGAAACCTTGTGGAGCTGCGCCCTCTGGCGGCGACGGAGCGCTACTGCAGGCAGCTTCATACTAGAGCCATGGAACAAATCTCCCCCTCCATGACCCACGTGACTTCCGCATTCCATTCTTACAATGGAACTCTATGGGAGTGTCGCAACTCTCACTTTATATGGCTCTGGGAAGAATGTGCAGTTAAGAGAGATAGTAAAACAAAAAGCACATTTTCTTTAGAATTAAGAAGAAGTTTTTGTAGTGCGCAGGATGTTTGTGCTTTAAATGGCTAAACAAATTCGACGTGTTTCCTCCCTTACCCGAAACAACGTGCTTGCATGACTTGCAGAATAGGGTCGTCTGATTCACATCTTCTTTTTTTTAATAACCGAAGTAATTCCAAATAACAGAAGTTGCTCCTTTTTTAGGAATTAAATCGGGAGGTAGTTCCGCGACACTCTTGTGGTCTTCCATGCTTGCTCGCGCCCGCAACGCTTCACATGGCTCAGTGCTGCGCAGGTTAGACGCAGTCAAATGACGTCATCATAGGATGCCGCGATATAATTTTTTTCACCGGTGTCAAAAAATCCACCGGTATTATCGTAAACGAGACGATATGGCCCACTCCTACACGACACCTCCTTTTCAACTAATTTGGGTTTTGGGGCTGTAGTTGAGGTATATGAGCTTTTGAGATGATATTCATCTGCACCTGGTTGTTAAGCACCTTGTTGCCATGGTTACGCATCATAACAAATGCCCCAAAGTAAAAAGGTTTCAGTGAAAATCCTTCCAGCTGCACAGCATCTGATACCAGAGGGAATAATCATCCGGAAACAAAGCAACAACCTAAACCAGAAAGCAACAAATTTATACACAACACCAAAATCCAAATGAAGAAACATTACAGTAGTTGAAGCCTACGTCCTACTGTGTCTGTAGTAATGTCTGTTTTCCATGATGGATTTAAAAAGTCCACTCGTGAATCTTTCAGAAATGTAAATACTGGTAAACGGGACTCGATTTTCTCTGGAAGCATGTTGCAAATTGGTGCATAAAGATGCCACTGGACTGTTCCATCGGACTCATAGCCTGTTTGACATTTCACTAACTTTCTAATCCAATTTGCAACATTCAGGAGTTTCATTTGCTTATTGATCACATTGTAGGGAATGATTGTGTCTGCAGGAAATGGCATTCATGTATCTATCTACTATATGTTCCATATGAAGATCAATTTTATATTTTATCGTGTGCGATTCCATAAACACTTGTAAAAGGCTGTGCAGTGTGCATAACAATCTGATTAATTTTAAAAACATCTCAGACTTTGAATAGTCATGTGTGTGTGTATGTTTGGGGTTGCAGTGGGGATGAATCTTAAAATATTAGTTCGACACATGTGCACACATTTGATCTTTTTATTTTTGAGGTTTAAATCTATGTGCAGTTTTGCCAAAGAACACTCATTTGTGTGCGTTTGTGCTAATTCATTGTATAAAAAATGGGGTCATATTTACCTAACCTGAGTCAATCAATTTCTTTGAATTCAACAGTTTTTTTTAAATCTAGTCTGATGGAGAATAAAATGCCAGGAACTGATGTGTTTCAGTTCCTTGTATAATCAAACCAAAAGCTAATTTCAAGGCTCACCATTTTTACACTATTCCACAACAAATGTGGCCTAGTTAGCTGTCTGCAAAGATTTTTAATTAGCAAGGCTATTTATATAAGCAGACAAAAATCTCTGAAATTATAATTTGTTCCTCAAGAGGGCAATGGCCACTATGAAAAAGGGGTTGAAACAACACGGTGTTGAAGGATTACAATAATAACACAATGTGGACGGTGGAAAAAAGCACTGCTTAAACAAAGAACTCCTTAAACATCCTTGATACACTGACTTTCAGTCATTACTCCAACAGAACCAAACGGCTGAACCTTGTCTGCAGACAAACTGAGTTTTCATTGATGTATACCAGTAATAAGAAAAGTCGATTGTAGTAACAGCAGTGTCTAACTCAGTCTAACAGCCAATGGGTCTTAATGAAGGCCATTGCTTTAAGAGGGAGGGGGGTAAAAAGACCCCTGAACAAGCCTCAGCACTTGTTTGTTATCTAGCGTCATGGCAAAGCCACATGAACACTGATGTCTCTCCTGTGGGACGTTTCAAGGCCTTAAAATGCGCTCCACATCACTGATTGAGCGGCATCTGTTAAGGAGCGAGTTGTCCGTTTTTATGAGCAATTCGTTATTTTAACTCTTGAGCTGAAACCAAACGGCAAATTCCGTCTACAAAGACACACTTTTGGCATTTACTATTTGAACTAGAGGGCATTGTATCATCTCTCTGGTGTCTCCGTGAGCTTTAGAGTCTCGCTGCAGTCTAAGCGTTTCGGTACTTTGTCCTGTCGGGATTCGCAGTGACAAACCAGCTCCAGTGCATCCATTCCTAATGAGCAGCAGCAGCAGCCAGTGACCGCCTTCTCCTACGGCCTCTGTCAGCTGTCTGTCCCCTGGTAGACGGAAGGATGGAGAGCACCCAGAAAACCCCTTCAGCCCCACCGGAAGGGCGACTTCACAGGATCGGGACCCAACAGCGAGAGTTGCTAATGATCCATATGATGGTGCAGGCCAGCCATTGTTTGGGCTACATTACCCAGAGAGGGACAAACAATCGTTTGCGGTGTCACTTGATAATGGTCGAAAAAGCAAATCTCACAGACCTTCATTCTTCAAAAGGGTAATTAATTCACTGCTGTGCTGGGATGCTTCGGCTCCTCCAGCTCTTCTCATGCTGCACCCACCATACTCTCCCAAAGATTTCCAATTGTTTTGCAGACAATGGTTTCAGAAGGCAGTAAAAGACCATTGATCTGAGGACTATTTGCAAATACCCGTCTTCATACAGAGAAATGCATCTTACTGTGTTACGTTAAGCAATTCCACATTTTAATGGGTGGACTATTGATGGTTGATGCCAAAAGAGTATGGTATTGATGCACTCGAAGACATCCGCAATGAGGTCTAGAGGGGATAACACCAGCTCAGCACAATAAATAAAGGTAGGGGCATCAAAGTGTGGGGGGTGGGGGGGTGGGCTGCATACCGTTGCAGAGTCCTCATAAAAAAGTTACTGTAATGTGTGTCATGATTGAATTTTATGATCAATGCTGTGGTACATCTAAAAGTCCATGGCAGCAGAACTCCCAATAAGCTAGTCAGATCTATACGTCTCAGGCTGGACTACGTAGTAATTACAATGGCCGATTAGCTACATGGACATTATTGGATGTAATTAGGTGTTGATTAAAATTGGAACATTACTTCCAACAGCGCAAATGAGAGTGATAATGGAAATACCAAAGATACAACCTAAAACTAAATTTGTAATTTGAAAAGATGCAACGTATAAAAATGAAGAAAAAAAAAAAACAAGCATGATCTCCTCATGTTTGTATTACGGATAAACCCCCACGCACCGAGACAAATGAATGATCTTTCAACAAAACAAAGACAGCACAAGACAAGACGAATGTCTGTGCTTACATCAAATGTTCCCAGATACGAAACAATCCAACCACACCAATAAAGCAATCAATGCTAACCTAATCTCCGCAGCCTCAGCGGCACTTGCTTGCCATTTCTTAGCCCCAAAATGAAGAGGAAAAGAGAGCCTGAAAGGCATAAATAAATAAACCTCAAACCACTCACGGAGGGGGCGGCACAAACCAACCAAAACACATCTATCGCATATAAAGCTCATTTTGGATGAGATCAGGGCTTTAGTCAAGTGCAGGGATGAATTACAAACGCAGCAAGTTTCAAATTTAGGTAAAAGAGAGAGATTGAGAGGGAGCGGCGGAGGAAAGGGCTGACGATGAGTCACCTCCATCAGTCAGGTTGCCCACACTCCTCCTGCAGGGGCCAAAGAGGTGGGAAGAGCACTGTTTTCCTTCACAGGGGGAGCAGAAGCCGGCCTAGTCAAAGGTGCTTTGGGGGGATAAGCTGGGCACTGTGTCTCAAATGGGGACACTCCAGTGGGTAAAGCCTGCCTTAAAGAGAGCTGCGCCGTTTTCCTCCCACTGTGACTCTTCACACTTCCATCCAAGCAGAACTAAGGGCGCTGCTAGCCGAGATACAAAAGGGACAGAATCACTCTTTCATACTGCCACACACTTGTCTCTGCATACCCTGTTTGTGCATGAGTGTACACACCGTACAGCATGGACTCACAAACAACACACACACACACTCCCAGGCACAAGACTGCTCCCTTCTGGTCACATCAGGCGGGTACATCACGCAGAGAGCAGAAGAAGTGTCTGGATTTTGTCCAGATGTAGTTATAATTTCACTAATGCTCACTCAAATGTCAATGGGGTCCGGTGACAAAGGATTCTTAATCCTTCATAGGAATTTAGCGCCCAAAGGCAGAGTGTGTGGCAAATATGGGGGGGAGCTGCATGAGGGGGCATACATTACACACGACTTGTCCCTGGCCTTAATGGGAGCGTTCAGTGAATTCAGCTGATATTTAAATCAGCGAGCAGAGGAGGGTGACGCGGCGGTGAGAAGGACGAGCACGTCGAACTTTTGAACTTCCCTTAATTCAGCTGGCAGCAGGCATCCGGCTAGCATCGCCAGTGGCGGAGCTAGACTTTTATTGCTGGGAGGTGGGGCAAGGCTATCGGTAAAGGGTCCACTTACAGTGTTAAAGATGGACTTGTCCCAACTTTTTGGGGATTTGTTGACGCTATGACATTTTGAAACAACATATTTTTCCCTTAAAATGATACATTCTCTCACTGTTCTATTCTGAATAAAATGTTAGATGTTGGCACCTCCACATCATTGCATTCAGTTTTTATTAAAAATTTGTTTAGTGTCCCAACTTTTGTGGAATCCGGTTTGTACTATATATAAATAAAGACTGATGAAATGAGATTTGCACATGCAATTTGCAGTTTATTATTAATGCATGCCACACAAAGCACAAGTGGACATTAACTTCTAAATGACACCCTTGTGACAAGACAATACTTTCAATGAGAATTCAGTGTCACACTGTTCACAATTACAATATCTAAAAAAAAGGTTATATATTATGCTGGTGAAGATTCTCAGTCGTCCAGGACATGATAAAATCAAAACAGGCGTTCAATACAAGATATAAAGTCCAGTTGATCTTGTATTGAACGCCTTTTTTGATGTTGTATATTATGGAAACTTTTATTTCATAGAAGCTACATGTGCATTTTATTTTCAAATCTACAACTGAAGCTACAAACTCTGAAATGCTATGTGTCACTGCGTGAGATTTTGTTGATTTTCATTTCAAATTGATAAGTTTTTTAAAATTATGTAAATAATTTATTTACATCTAGACACTTATTTACAAAATTCTGTATACCTAAGATCCATACATAATTCTTCTGATGACTTAACATTCATGCACTTGTTTCTGACAATCTAAAATAATTAGTCAGTGTGCAAATTTGTCCCTTTCTTGTTTGACAAATTAATTGTTAATTTGTAAGATGATACTGTAACTGTTGACAGCTGGAAGAAAGTTTGGGGGACTAAATATTTTTAAGTTTAGAAATCAAGTCTTTTTCTAAACAGCTTTAGTGTTTGACTTTGTCCACACTCATAACACACACAATGAAGTACAAAAAAAAATCTGAGGGGGTGGCCACTGGGGGGGCCAATCAGATGGCTGGGGGGCACTGGCCCCCGGCCCCCCCTCTAGCTACGCCACTGAGCATCGCGCCAAAAGGTTGCACCGCACAAACACACCCATCACATCAGCCAAAGTCACTTAAGCGTCTGGAACACAAGAGGCTCGTCCCCTTAAGTGAGATGCTGTAGTTTCGCTCTATTTGCCCAAATTATACCCCACTGTCGCATAGGCTGTCTCATCCTCAGGAAGTGATGAATCAAAAGTGAAAGACAAAAAACTGCTACAATTGGACTTTTTCTATACCCTCCTCCTTACCGCCATTAAAATGTGGGAGAAGTCAGAACCTGTGCTGTGTGACAGTCTGTTCCACTGCAGGTTTGTTTCTGTGCCCATTGTTCTCTAAAACCCATTAAAACAGCCTGCAGAGCCACACTGCTGCCTCCACAAATGCAATGTACACCAGGCAGCAGAGCTTTATAACTTATTTACAGTATTTTCTGGACTATAGGTCGCACCTTTATATAAGTTGCTTTGTCCAATTATTGTCAATAAATTGGAAAAATCCATAAACAGGTTGCACCTTTATATAAGTCGCATCTATTATGCGTCACCGCTACGCGACGTGTCAGTGCGTCATCTGCCCTGCTGGAAATGATGACCACAGAACCATGCACGGAATCACAAGATTAACACGGTAAAAACAATTATTTGACTGCTGAAAATTATAGCAAACATGTGTCTTAGCTTAACTGTTCCTTAATAAATTCACGTAATGGTCAAATCCGCTGGATTTAAATGTTTTGCTTTGAAAAAGTACAAGGAAAAACAACGAAGCTAACCGTGACACATTTACGTCTATAAAACATAGAATTTTATCTCAAATAACTCCAACAGCTAACAGTTTGTAAATGTACATCTAGTGATCACTTTCTGTAAGTTTGAAAAAAAAAATCTGCTGTGTGGTTTATGAGCTATTTGCTCAAACGTACAAGGAAAATCAACGAAGCTAACCGTGACACATTTACCCTAGCGGACAAAGGTGGTACTGCAGCCCTAGCGGCCGAAAGCGGTACTGCACCATTTTTGCCAAAATGGAAAAACTGTCATATCTGAGCCAAAATTTGGTCTAAAAATATGGGAAAAAAATCCATAAACAAGTCTCACCTCTCTATAAGTCACAGGGCATGCAAATTAGGCAAAAAGGTGAGACTTATAGTCCGGAAAATACAGTACTTATTTATAT
>JBBPBX010033144.1:1391-17079 GCA_038048925.1 Garcialebias charrua | reverse complement strand
GCATGCACAGGTCAAGTGCAGGTTAACCTGTGTCCATCTTTGCTGCAGAGCTCTGCCCAACAGGAAAGTTAGGAAAAAAAATACAAAAGCAAAACAAACAACAACAAAAAAGATGATTTACACAATTTTAAATGTGTTTCTTAGGATAGGTTATGAACAAACAATATCTTACCTGTTGCAGAAGGCACTTTGAACAACCTGAGTTTGGATGAATAGTTTACTTCTCGTTGATGAGCAACTGTCAGAGCGAGACCCAAACAGCGCCGATCTCAAACATTTCAACACAGTTCAGGTAAATATTATTTCAGTTTCACGTTACAGGGTTATTCCAGCAAAAATAGCCGCTAACGCTAATATTTGAGCTTGTAAATAGCCGCATAATTAAACGGCTTTAAAAGGTTTTTGCGTGAACTGCTGGTTGCTGCTCCACTCTGTTGATGGTTTCTCTAAAACTTCAGCTCGTCAACGTAGAATTAAACTTTTTGCTTCAAATTGTTTGATTAAAAAAAGCTATCTACAACAGGTAGATATAATTGTTCCTTAGAATACAACAGCTTCATCTATTGTTTAGTTTCTGTGGAAAGTTGTGAAAATGCTAAAAAGACATACAACTGGAACCATGACACAAATATTCTGATACAAGTAACTCAAAGTAATCAATCGATGAAGTTCATATTCAAGTAAAACACATTCATGTTTTTATAGTGTTTAATGCCTTATATGTAAACTAGTCTTTGGTTGAACTCCAGACTAGTTTTATATAATACCTGCCAACAAATATGCCCTACAATCCCATTTATAAAAAACATAATACCGTATTGTTCGGACTATAAGGCGTACCAGATTATAAGGTGATTAAGTGAAACAAAACAGTCAGATAAGCCAAAATTTGTTCAACTCGTTCACAATAACCGCATACAACCAGTTTGAGGTCAACAAGCACAACCAGTCAATACATAAGGCGCACCTGATTATAAGTCTGTCGATTTTTGAGAAAAGTAACAAATTTTAAGTGTGCCTTATAGTAAAAAAAATACAGTAATAGATAAATAATTTCTATTGTCCCACAACTTGTTTTGTTTTAATCTGTATTTAAATATAAACTGTCAATTAAAAATAATCCGTTAGTGCCACATTTTAAACTGAATTCAGACTCAACGTTGTCCATCTGCCTGCATGACTTATTGTCACTTGACTCAAAACTAAAGAAACAATTAATTTGCTAATTCATCACAGCAAATCGATGCACACTGTATCACACTGGACTGTATTCTCCTCCCCTCAGCGAGCCACAAACTCCCACCTGATCTGATTTAGATCGTCTTAATTAAGAGGAAAAACCGACTGCAGCAGCACCTTCTGAGGACTCTGAAATCAAGCCAATTAGCTCGTGTTCACACAAAGTCATGTTTGATGTGACCTCCGACCCCCTCACTGATTTGTCATTAACTGTTAAACCGAGGCGCTAAGAGGGGAAGATAAAACGATGCACATCTCGGAGGCTGGGTGTGTGCGTTCGCTGCTGCAAACACTGAGCACCAACACGAGCGGAAGCCATTTTCTCCACCCAACGGTCCAAAATCACATCCACTGGTAAACATTCTGCACCACAACTCCTGGCTGTTTAATTAGTTAGAGTCTGGATGATGGATTGAAGGAGATGCCCTTGAAAATAACATATTGATGAGCTTAATTCTAAAATGCAATCAGAGGGAAAATCCCTTCATCATCCTATTTTTTGTCAGAGAGCTCAGATATATAACATTTACAGTATACATAAAGTGCATCTCAGAGTGTTTTACATGACTGGTAAGTTTATCCTAAGGTTGCAGGTGAAACTGTGTTCATCTTCACTGTGGGGTTTTCTACTCAAATGTTCATTCATTCAACCTTTATTTAGTCATGTAAATCTTATTGAACCTCATGGGCTCATTTACGAAAGCGACCTGCATGTTCATCGTTCATCCAAAGATAATATGAATTATCTTAAGGACAAACGGTTTAAGTTAAATCAGATTAGTTTATTTGGGGAAGAATAAAAGACAGATTGGTCTACGTTCACACCGCAGGTCTTAATGCTTAAAGATCCAGTTGTTTCGTGTGGTCGTTCACATCATCATGGAAATGTGACCTCCGTCAGACTCCAGAGTGAACCGTTGACGGTTCCGAGTCTATCCGCAGAGCGATTCTGAAGAAGTTACGCAACCATATTGTCTGGACTGCTCATTTGGGCAGCGGGTTCGGATGTTGTCAGTCCATACAATGGGCATTATCATCTGCTATCTTCCCCATATATAGCGGCGAAACTGTCCAATCTACCTCCTAGCATGTTTAAAAGAACGTTATCAGCATTATTATCGCTGTGAGTAGGCAGCGTGTTTCCGTAAACCCGGAAGTGTTGTGTTTGTTTTTTTCAGCTTACGTAACCGTTTTCCTAAACCTAACATTAAACCTGACCCAGAGGACCAATCCTAAACCTAACCCCCTTACCCTTGTGCCCAAGACCCTAAACCTAACCCAAGACCCTTGACTCTAAACCTAACCACTTAGCTAAAGACGGAGCCTGCTGTCATCGGTTGTAACGGTGACAATGTACCTTTAAACCTCCTAGGTGCTACAGGAGGGGCAATCTGACCGCTACTATGAGGATGATAATTTCATTTATTCAACCTTTATTTATACAGGCTAGCCTCGTTGAGTCACGGGGACTCATTTACAAGAGGGACCTGTCTCACTCACACCAAACAACCATCCACTCTCACACTCACACCTAGGGTCAATTTAGAGTCACCAATCAGCCTAACATGCATGTTTTTTGGTCTGTGGGAGGAAACCGGAGTACCCGGAGGAAACCCACGCATGCACGGGGAGAACATGCAAACTCCACCCAGAAAGGCCCCGGACCGGGATTTGAACCGGCAACCTTCTCGCTGAGAGGCAGCAGCTCTACCAGTTGTGCCACCGTGCTTTAATGGTTGATAACATCCGAAGTGGGGGGTTTGGGCCGGTGTTTACATTTAATCCCTTGACGGCTCCTCCTGTGCAGCATTGAAGCATGAAGGTAAATTTAACAATCCCATCATGTTAGTATCAAACAGTCCAACACAAACGTTATGATCAGAGCAGGATTATTCAACTGCTGGCCCGGGTGCCAAGTCAGACCCACAGGTGAGGTAAGTTAGGCCCACCAGTGGGTCCATTTTAACATAAAACTAGATTTTAACCATAAACAAAGTTAACAAAGTTCATGCTCAGTCATCCAGGTACCAAATCCAATAATTCTCAGTTGGGTCATCTGGACAGTTTCTTTTTTATAGAGACGTTTCGCCCTCTATCCGGAGGGCTTCATCAGTCAGAGGAGTTCCAGTAAACGGTTTCCCCACCAAGCAGTAAACTCCTGAAGTGGACCAACCAGTTTGCTGGAGCTAAGATGGTTTCTGGGGGCCGTCATGTCATCATCCAGGTACCAAATCCAATAAATCTCAGTTGGGTCACTGGATATCTACCCCCTGAGCTCTTGACTTTCAGTAAGTGTGCCCCACCTGAGCAATTCCGTTGAATAGTCCTGTTGTAGAGTCTCAATCAGGACATGGGAACTTAAAGAACAAAGATGAAGCAACTGGACTTGCGTTCTGCAGCTGAAGACATGCGGAGATCCAAGATTTAAACTGTGCAAGGTTGATATCAGTATAATGATCCACTCGCCCCCGCCTCACTGATGTAAAAGTCGGATGAAACGAAACACGACTCTTCTGCAGCCGCTTCGACAAACATTGAATCTGATTTAGAACCACGTATGAAAAAGACTTGGGTTGGATTTAGGGGGAAAAAAGTTTTGGATTTGTCACATTCAGACCGTCATGAAAAATATTTATAAGGGCCGCATTTTGCTGCAGCGTGAACACAGCGCTTGAGATGCGTCGTTAAAACAGAGAATCAGTGTTCAGCACAGTTAGCAGGCTAAAACAAACTGAAGGACAAACATGCATCATCCTCAAACGACTTGATGAATGCACGTGGAGCAACACTGGCTCTGTGCTTTAATACTATCCTGTTAGTAAAATGTTCTAAAACTTTATAGTATTGATTAAACAGCTGGACTCAAACAAAAATGACTAACAGGACAGAAACTGTGGATTTCCTGGGAACAGTTTGGAGCTCTAATGAATCTCTGGAGCAGAGCAGTGTGAGTCAAAAAAAAACTACAGAGTGTGATCATTCATGGTAATAAAGGAACGCGTCACCCCGTGCAACAGTGTGCCCACCGATGTGCTGTTAATAGTTCTGGGCAATGATGGTGCTCAGTGGACAAAACAGTTCCAGCAGCCGGGCCTCTGGGATCTTATTGTGTTTCTTACATTATCGTTATTATTATGAACATAATCTTTTATTTTCTTTAATATTAGCACTGGTCCAAGCGTGGAAAGAGCAGAAGGCCTATTGTTTGGTTCAGATGCTTTGTTTTATTTGCTCAAAGTGTTTGTGCAGCAAAAATCACGGGAGCTCTGAGAGAGCCGATTCTTCTCCAAGGACAACAGTTTATTCAGCAATGTTACCAAAAGTGAGCCCGACCCACAGTAAAATTTAATGAACTGATTCCGTGCGCATTTCAACACTCGACCAAGTTTCATTTAATTAGGCTCTGAGGTTTTTACATAATCCTTCTAATAAACACTTTCCGTTACAGGAAAACCGGATGAAAACTGGAAACTTCACCGAACGGCTCCAAGACAAAGTACTGCACACAGTTGTAGGTAAATATGTAATTATATAAATATGTAAATATGTAAGGATGTAAATATTTAAGTTTGCAAGTATGAAAGTAAGAAAGAATGTAAATATGTAAGTACGTACACAAGTATGTAAGTAAGAAATTATGTAAGTAGTACTAGGGATAGGGCCGATCCGATCAGTATCGACCTCCAATACAAGCATAATTTACGTTTCGGATCTTCCGATCCAACCTGCCGATATTTTCAACCCATGATGAACGTTGGCTTCAAACTACGGAATGGATTTCCTGAACGGAGGCGTGACTCATGAACCCAGAGTAATAAGACCCGCTTCACATTCAGGAAATTAATTTCATAGTTTGCAGGCAGCTACAACGTGCAGCAGCACTGTAGCTAACAGCTAGCCAACTTTTCGTCGTAACATGTCCACTGTGTGGAAATATTTTACACTAAACATCACAAGACAGCAACGTGCAATGTCTGCAGAGCCATAGTACCACATTAAACTGTGGTCAAGTTAATTTTACGTTAGACAGACGGGGCTTCAGAGGTACGCCACTCTCGCTGAACCGAAACACAGGCATCCCGACCCGGCCAGCCATGTCCCCGTCTCGTAGGAGGGACAGGCTGAGAGTGGCTGACCGAAATCAGAGCGCACGCCCCGGATTGAACAAGAAAAACACACCGCTGAAGCCACGGAGCTCGAATGTTCACCGAGAAGTTGTTAAACTTCATCCTAAGTAATGACCAACAGCCATCAATTGTAGAAAATGAAGGATTTCGCAGCTTGATACTTGCAACCAAGATATATTTTACCCTCCAGGAGATATTTATCAGTACAACAGTAAACAATCATAAAAAACATTAATTAAAAATTACAAGAATACTGTGTTTAAAAAAAAAACTGAAACATAAACAGCTACATTATAAAGCAATGTAAAATACTAAAAACAGGAACATGTCTGTGTTGTTCCCTTTCAGTCTGATCTCTCGGTGCAACATACTTGCTATGGGAATTGTGCCCCCGTGCAATTACCTGAAGGAATACATTCACGCCTTTACGGCAGGGGCGTCAGCGTCGCGCCAGAGGCCCCGCCCTCTGGGTATTTAAGCGGCTGACGCCCATCCATCTTTCTCTTTTTGCCCTTCACCTCGCTTAACACCTGAACTTCGTGGGACTTCTCTGTTGTCGCATCGCTCGACTGAGGTGAGCTTACTCCCTACACTGAGCGTACAGATATATTTTCCTGCGTATTGCTGGGCTGGCGAAAGCTAGTCCAGCGTTTTTCTACTCACCTTCAAAGTTTTCTTCTTTTCCTCAGCTTTTTCGCTCGACGGCGCTAACTGCGTCACAACCTCATGCTAATCATTAGCAGGCTAACCAGCAAAAGCAAGACGACGGAGAAGACGGCTTCGAACAAAAGAAAACTAGGAACAACTTTGACACTTCTCGTTGGACATGGCTCCCGAGAAGGGAAAACGGAGAACAAGGAGGAGGAAAACCAGGACGACAAGTCCTCACTCGCGCCCATGCCCCAGCGGCTGCGGCTACTCCCTCTCGGCGACGCACACCCACGAGGCCTGTCCTGTCTGCCTAGGGATTCTGCACGCGAGGAAAGCGCTGGAACTCCCCGGCTCCTGCTCTCATTGCCGTCGAATGTCGGCAGTAGTGAGGAAACGACGGGCTGACGCGTTGGCCAAATCCATGGCTAGGAACGTGGCGCTCAAGGTCGCACGTCGCACTAAAGTGCTAGCTCCTGAACCGGAGCCCAAAAACGTGGACCTGGAATGCAACGGCCGAGTCGGAGAGGATAACATGTCAGACTCCTCAGTTGCCGCCGAGGACTCAACGCCTGAAGTGTCCGACCAAGACGCCGAATATGGTCACAAAGGAGATACTGTGGATTCCTCCCAGGACCTGGCGCACATTCTTCCGGAACCGGACTTGTCGGTACCTGCTCTGTTCGACCTGTAACATAGGGCGACAGATGCCTTGCAGGTAACGTGGCCAGACCCCACGCCTCGCCAACAGGCTACGAGGCTAGCGGGAAGCTACTTCTACGCAAAACACAGAAAATGCCAATTTTTTCGGACTTCCTCATGGAGCCTAAACACTCCTGGGTGGAAACCGGAGCTTCCATCATGCTGCCATTATCCCGACTCCTTGACGTCGCGGGAATGGAGACAGCAGGCCTCGCTAACGCAGCCCTGATAGAGGAGACTCTGGCGGCTCACCTGGCTCCCACAGCCACGGGGACGAAACCCGTGCTACCCAGCAGGGCCTGCCTCGCTTTGGAGAAACAACTTGAGAAGTGCTTCAAGGCTCAGGGCCTCGCGGCTCGCACAATGAATGCATCGACCATGGTGCAGGCATACCTGGCGGAAAAACTGCAAAATATCCAGGTAACAAAAGATGAGCAGGCCGCAACGGAAGCCATGGAGGAGGCCCGCCATGCCTCGGACCTCGTGCTCCGCATGATAGGGACAATAGCCATTTCCCAAGGTAAGGCAATGGCGGAAATAGTTGTCGCCCAACGTTATCTTTGGCTAACTCTGTCGGACCTCCCGGAAAACCAGAGGTCCACTTTCCTCCAGCACCCGATCAAGTCGACGGGTATCTTTGGGGGAGCCCTGGAACGCGTCCAGGCCATACTGGAACAAAGACGCAAACAGGCGGAGGCCCTCCGCGAGGGGTTGCCGAGAAAAAGCTTTGCACTCCGCAAAGGAAGACATGCGTGGCCTCCCACGGAAGAGACCCGCTGGTGACAGTGAAACCTTCTAGTACCGGCCGAGGACCTCTTCAGTGACCCCATGTGGAAAGCAGACTCGGACCTGATGAAACAGGACGAACTGATAATTTACAGGTTTGCCCGCCCACGTGGTACGGGAACCTAACTTCTTGAGCCCAGTCTCCCCTTGTAAAAAACTACGAGGAGCGAGTGGCATGTGTAAGCACACCAAACATGACTCGACTATTGCATGTGTAAACAAAACAAACACTGTTTCAGACATGTACAAAAATAAAAGTACCAAAGCACATACTGCCCTGGTTCTTGACTCGAGTCTTATTTTTATAAACAAACCATGTGGTCAAACTATGAACCGCAACGGATACACGAGCTCTGCCAGAGGCGGTCAGATCTCGCGATATCTTCTGTCAGGCCGACCAACCTGCTCAAAAGAGAGCAAGAGGGGTCAAAGGTCACTCCTCTGGCGCTAAAACATGACGAGCAGCAATTCAACATGACCTCCAGGCTCAGCGCACATGCATAGGCCTGGAAGGCGTGTCTACCAAATGATTGGGTCATGACAACGATATGTCATGGGCTCAAGTTGCAGTTCTCAAAAAGACTGCCCCGCTTCACAGGGGTGCTGCAATCTAAAATCAACCCTACATGTGCACACGTGCTGAGGGAGGAAGTCTCAACGATGCTGCAAAAGGGAGTGATTAGTTTGGTCTCAGGACGCAAGCTACGCTCTGGTCACTACAGCAAATACTTCCTGATGCCCAAAAAGGAGCATTCCCTGAAACCGATTCTGGATCTCAGGACTCTCAACAAAAGGATTAAAACATTTAAGTTCAAGATGCTTACACTACGGCAAGTCCTCCAGTCTGTGAGACCTGGAGACTATGTGTGTACAATGGATTTTAAAGATGCCTATTTTCATATAGGCGTATAGAGGAAACATAGAAAGTTCCTCTGCTTTGCCTTCGAGGGAAACGCTTATGAATTCAAAGCTTTACCCTTTGGTTTAAAGACTGCTCTGCGTACATTTACTAAATGTCTGGATGCAGCCCTGACCCCTTTTAGGAATCAAGGACTCAGGGTCATGAATTACTTGGATGACCTGCTGATTCTGGCTGAAAGCAGAAAGCAGGCCCAGTCACACTCCTATAGGGTGATTTCTCACCTAGAGTCTCTTGGTTTTGTCATAAACCTACAAAAAAGCGATTTGACTCCATCACGGGTTACCGTATTTTTGGGAGTACAGATCAACACTGTCCAGTACAGAGCATGGCTCTCGAAGGAATGAGTTTCCTCCATTCGCCGTTGCTTGGAAAGATTTAAACTGGACCAACGGGTCCCTGTGAAAACCTGCCAACGCCTTTTATGCCTCTTGGCGGCAGCCATTCCCTGTGTGCCACATGCATTACTGAAAATGCGACCTATGCAGATATGGTTAAACCAACGAATACAACCTGACCTGCCTAATCAGGTAGAAAAGATTAGGATAGATTCAGAGTGCCTGGAGGCCCTGGAACCCTGGAGAGATTTGTCCGTTTTCACGGAAGGGCTCTCATTGGGAAGGGTGTCATCTCGTGTGGTCATCACGATGGACGCCTCAAAAACTGGATGGGGGCCATCTGTAGAAATCAGAACGCCCACGGCCTTTGCAACGAACAGGAAGCAAGATTACATATCAACTTCCTGGAGTTGTTGGCCTTATTCCTGTCATTAAAATACTTCTTCAACAAAGGTCTGCTTGCTGGACAACATATCCTGGTGAAATCAGATAACAGGACCACAGTGTCCTTCATCAACAGAGAGGGAGGGACAAGGTCCCGGGCCCTCCTCGGACTGGCGCAGAGGATGCTCACATGGTGTGCTCCAAGGATCTTGTCACTTAGGGTGACTCATGTCCCTGGTGAAATAATTATGGAGCAGACACCCTCTCAAGAGGTCCTCTTTTGGCGTCAGAATGGAGCCTGAACCCACGGATTGTGGAACAGGTCTGGTCACGATTTAGGAAAGCTTCTGTGGACCTGTTCGCCTGCAGGGCTAGCTCACACTGTGACCTCTACTTCTCCTTGAGGGAAGCAGATGCTCCATTGGGTATGGATGCTCTGGCATATGATTGGCCAGCAGGGGTACTCTACTATGCCTTTCCACTTGTCCCTCTGATTGGGGCGACATTGGAATGGGTACGTCAGGGAGCTCTCTCCTTGATTCTCATAGCACCCAGGTGGCCACAGAAAACATGGTTCCCGGAGTTGATTTCAATGCTATCTGGGATACCATGGCGATTGCCTTCTCACAGGGACCTGCTGACTCAGGCGCGTGGACAGCTTCTACACCCACGTGCAGAGTTATGGCAACTTTCAGCCTGGCCTCTGAAGGGATCTGGCTGAGAGCCTGAGGCTTTGGTTGCTTTGTCCCAAAACAAACAACAACAACATCCCAAAGTTAACAAGGATCTGAGAGGTTACCCTATGCTTGGCCTGGGCTTTCTACCTCCACATCTGTCAACCAATTTCTTGTGACGTGGTGGGTCAATTTTTCCTCCTGTTTCTCAGGATGTTCCAATGGGAAAAGAGGATGATAAGTATTCACATTGATGGAGCACGCTTAAGCTGTCTCTAGTTGGTGTTTATATATATGCCCAGTGGAAACATCACGTTGGTGTTTTTACATTTGGCATTTTTCCTCTTAGCGTATGCTTTCTACATTCCCTGCAGAAAGCAGCTGGGAGATGCCTGTCTTTTAGGATGGATGTTCTCACGTGCACTTTGCTGAGCATTTCAAGGGCGTGAATGGATTACGTTCCCATAGCAAGTACAGTATGTTGCACCGAGAGACCAGACTGAAAGGGAACTGAAAGTTATGCACCATAACTCATGTTCCCTGAAGGAAGGGAACGAGGTGCAACATATCTGGCCCTTTTCAATGCTGAAAGCTCGGTGAAGTGCAATTTTGGAGAAAGATGGATGGGCGTCAGCCGCTTAAATACCCAGAGGGCGGGGCCTCTGGCGCGACGCTGACGCCCTTGCCATAAAGGCGTGAATGTATTCCTTCAGGTAATCGCGCGGAGGCGCAATTCCCATAGCAAGTATGTTGCACCTCGTTCCCTTCCTTCAGGGAACATGAGTTATGTGCATAACTTTCAGGTTTATGCCATGAACTTAGCAGAAGCTACATGTCTTTAATATTTTATTTAATTAATTTATTCATTCATTTAAAAGAGACAAAATAAAATTAATTCATCAAAAAGAAAACACTGAATGAAAAGAGTGTAGAAAGAAGAGAAAATATCTTACATCACCCCATATTTAAAAGAATATATAAAATAACTTTAAACAAACAATCACTTTAATTAATCACTTTAATATCTACTTTAAAGCTAGGAATTAAAAAAAAACTTTTTGTGTTAGCAGAATTTAATTGTAACTTAATTAATAAAACATACCTCAAGTTGCCTTTTTGGACATGCATGTATACACAGTATTTGTACACATTGTACTTGAGAGGGGATTATCACAGCCTCATAAAATAAATGATGAAGATGATATCGGAACTGGATCGGTATCGGCCGATATCCAGATTTAAGTATCGGGATCGGATCGGAAGTAAGAAAATGTGGATCGGTGCATCCCTAAGTAATACACAAGTAGGTAAGTATGTAAGTCAGTAAGTATGTAAGTTTGTAACTAAGTAAGTAACCAAGTATGCATGTATGTAACTAAGTTTGCACGTAAGTATTCAAGTATGCAAGTATGTACATTTATAAATATGTAAGTAAGAAGTATGGGTAAATAAGTATGCAAGTTTGCAAATATGTAAGTATGTCAGTAAGTATATAAGTATGTAAGTAAGTATGCATGAATGTAAGTTTGTACGTAAGAAAGTATATACAGTAAGTATGCAAGGCAGTAAGTATGTAAGTAAGTGTGTAACTAAGTATGCAAGTATGCACACATAAGTAAGGTTGCAAGTAAGTTAGTATGCAAGTATGTAAGTTTGTAACTAAGTAAGTAAGTACCTGTAAGTATGCATGTATGTACGTTTGTAAGAAAGTAAGTATGTAAGTATGTATGAATGTAAGTTGTAAGCAAGAAAGTAAATATGTACAGTAAGTAAATATGTAAGTCAGTAAGCATGTAAGTAATTTTGTAAATAAGTATTTAAGTATACATGGAAGTAAGTAAGGTTGCAAGTAAGTTTGTATGTAAGTATGTAAGTTTGTAACTAAGTAAGTAAGTACAGTAAGTAAGTATGCATGTATGTAAGTTTGTAAGAAAGTAAGTACAGTATGTAAATATGTAAATAAGTAAATATCCATCTATCTATCCATCCATCATCTACATTTCAATAATCATTTTGAAGCTTTTTAGATGGAGAATTAGAAAATAATAACTCAATATTGAAAAATAAGAAGTCCCTCATATGAGACTCATTTTGCCATCACATGTCACATTTATTGAATTTACAACTACTGCAGTTCAACCTCAGTCAGTTTTACAAACATTTATAAATAATATTGTACTGATCGTGTAGGTTAAAAGCAATAAGAGACTTCCCAAAAATGTAAAATCTTGTTTTTTTATAGGTTAAAACATTGATTCATGTGCTTACCAGGCATACTTTAAACACAACACAAACACTACCAGCCTGATCAAGAAAGCAATGAAGAACATTGAATCTTGAAACCTTAACAGCACCAAAATGTCTTAAAACATTTCAGCTTAACGTCATTGTCAGTGATCAAAGTTTTCTTTAAGTTGTTGAACTATTTCAATAATTAATTCTTGATTATTTTAAGCTGTTGGATAAATTTGTGATAGTTGTACAAAAAATGTTCACGACCATCTTTACGGTTCTGCAGTTTGACTGGAATAGAAATACATTTACTGATACCTTTGCTGAATTTGATTTTTTAATGGTCTAATGTGGCAATTGAACTATAACTCAGATTGTTTTATTTTTTCAGTAAAACTTATTATTTAACCAAACAGCCAAACGTTGAATATTTTCAGTCTAGCTGGTTCTTCAGACGTCTCATCACACGAGCTCTTCTCTTGTCATTTAAAGAGACACCAAAAGTTAAAAAAAAACTTCAGTCATCTTTAAACCCTGCCTGTGCGGAGACGTAAAGCAGAGTTTAAAGTATCTGGCCCTAAAATATTAATAATGTGGGCTCAAACATTTCCATAATTTAAACATTACATTTTAATCACGCTGCTTTGCAAGAGGACAAGTGGATAAGTACAGTCATTTTCCTGTTTGCTGTAAATGTGCCTCCTCTCTTTTTACTCATTGGCAGTTTTACTCAAGTGATTATTCAGCCCTGATTTTTTTTTCTTCCTCTTGAATATTCTCTATTTGAATATTATTCCATAATCAACAAAACATGTTGCTGCTCGTCTGTGTTTACATCACTGATTTGCATTCAAATCACATTTCCTCTTCCTCTCCCAGCATATTCAAGTGCAGATGCTCTGGAGGTAGCTGGGAAAAGGTTGTGTGTGTGTGTGTGTGTGCCAAATATACTGTAGGAATAATAAACACTTTATCAAGCCACGGAAGGGAGGAAAACCTATGTCGCGGGGAGGAGCGGCAACGAAAAAAGGAGGGAAAGACTCCATTGTCCTCTTTGGAACGAGCCGTGTGAGAAGTGATAATTAACCGGTAATTAATTTGGTGGTCTTTATCTCAGAGCAATGTGTGCTCTGCAAAAGATTAGGAGAGCTTTTTAATAAGCGGCATACAGTTTGATTCTGCCTATTTCCGCCTGCAACAAATAAGCTGCTGTTTGTTTACTGCAGACAGACAGCTGGCAGCGAGCTGCTGATACGTTCACAGGCCTCAACACTTTCTTCTAGTTGTGTTGCTGCTGGTGGAGGCCTGGAAACCTGCACCGACATCACAGCAACACTCAGGGTTACACATCAAGACTCTCATCCCCGTTTCCTCATCCCGGTGTTTAAGGCGAACCATTTTACACTCAGCTCTTTGGGTTTTCAAACCAAATGAGTCACTTTGCATTCATATTTAAATGCAAACACGTGCTGTTGAATGGAGAAGCATTGTGACCTTATAGGAGATTATGACAGGTTACGACTTGATTAGCATAAAGTCATTTAATTGCAGTCTTTGTTATATTACCATGAAAATACTTGCAGCATTTTAGGAAGTTATTTTTAAAAAACAGTCACGTTTAACAAATAAAGCATGTTTGAATATCTCTTTGTCCAAACAATGGGGCTTTTTATTTGGGTAAATAATAAATGCTAGCATGACCCATATCTCTGTATGTCAACAAGTGAGTAATTTCCTGCTGAAAACCCAATGCAGATATGTTCTTGTTCTTGATTTTATACATCTACCTTATAATGTTTTGCTAGTTTTTGATACTTTGTTTAAAAAAAAAATGTATTTCTCTCTCATGTTTTTCTATTGTTTATTGTTTAAGGTAATTGTATCATTGCTGTTCATCATTGTAGCAGGTCACTTTTGTAAATGAGTCCACAAGGCTCAATGAGATTTACCTGACTAAATAAAGGTTGAATGAATGACGGGGAATATTTTCTGTTAATTCACGTCTTGATTAGCGTAAAGTCATTTAATTGCAGTCCTTGTTATATTACTGTGAAAATACTTGCAGCATTTTAGTCTTTTTTTCTTTTTTTTAATAGTCACATTTTAACAAACAAAGCATGTTTGAATATCACTTTGTCCAAACAATGGGACTTTTTAATTGGGTAAATAATAAATGCTAGCATGACCCATATCTCTGTATGTCAACAAGTGAGCAATTTCCTGCTGAAAATGTCCTGTTTATGCTCATTATTATTAGGGAAGAGAGATAAATAACAGAGGATATGAGATAATCTCACAAGGAGCATCATTTCCCTTTCGGTATACAATCACACATGGTGTGTATCATGATGAATTATTAAACATAAATCTAACTGGAGCACGGACAGAGCAACATTTGCAATTGTTTCATTCCACCACACAAAAAGAGTTCATGGGGGATATCGTCTGCCAGGAAAATAAAATAAAATCAAGAGCACTGCTGCCATCTACTGGCCAAGAGGGACAACAAGGCAGCAGAGAGGAAGAGGAGCAGAATCAAGACGTTTAACACCAAACTGCTCAGAATGATAAACATGTTTGTTCGATATATAATATTTGATCATTATTAAAGCATCTAAACAATTTTATATTTATATAATGGATTTACAACCATTTTAAGCCCCATTTCACATATTATATGAAAAGAAAACATAAAATGAAAGGTGGCAGAAGAAGAAGAAGAAATCTTATTATATCTGCCCCTTTTTTCAAAAACAAATCAATTCAAACAATCAATTCAAACAATAAGTATCTATGAGTAACAGAGCAAAAAGAGTAACTCATCACAGATCTACAAATTTCTAGTACATTAAACATTTAACTGAAAATTTTAGTATTTTGTTAGCAATTTAGTTTTGATCATTTTCTTAAACATAAGTACGTAAGCACTGATTTTGCATTTGTAACATCATTTCCCAAACCGTTCCACAATTCAACTCCCTGTATTGAAATAGACCGTACGTTTAAACTAGTTTTGTACCGTGGTTTTGCAAAAATCTCAGTTCCCTTAAGACTACAATAACATATTTTTCTCTTAACAAAATGCATTTGAATGTTTGAAGGTAGTGTGTTATTATGAGCCCTATACATTATTAATAAAATATTATAGTCCACCAAATCATAAAACTTCAGTACTGTAATTTGAGTTGGTGAAATAATATATTTGATGGATGACAGTAAGGCTTTCTTGTAATAATTCTCACAGCTCTTTTTTGTAAAATAAAAATAGACTTTGTTATAGTTTTGCACGCTTTTCCCCAAACTTCAACACAATAAATTAAATGTGGAGCAAAGCTTGTATTATACAGCAAATATAGAGCTTTATCATTCAACAAGTCCTTTAGTTTATACAGTACTGCAGTAGATCTAGATATCTTAATTTTAATAGCATTTATGTGCTGTTTCCATGACAGTTTGTCATCAATAACCACACCCAAAAAAATGTAAAATGATTAAATTAAATCAAATTCTGCTGACAACAGAGAAAATAAATGCCCATTTGACACACGGCTGCAGTTCTTCCTGTGTCCACCAGATGTCCCTGTGCAGACAGAAATGCAACTCAATGCTGCCACCTTTGTCCTCATCCGACCCCAATAC